>CAUYPK010079638.1:0-22462 GCA_963574355.1 Loris lydekkerianus | reverse complement strand
TGGGCTCAAGTGATCCTCCCACCTCACCTTCCTGAGCTACAGGCACAACACCACACCCAGCTAATTTTTCTATTTTTTGTAGAGATGGAGTCTTGCTATGTTGCTCAAGCTGGCTTTAAACTCCCAACCTCAAGCAATTCTTCCACCTCAGCCTCCCAAAGTGCTAAGATTACAGGTATGAGCCAGTGCACCTGCCTTCTCTTGGGTCATTCTTAACAATTGCTCTCCTCTGCACAACAAAATTATTCTTATTACTAATCACATAATAATTAATAATCATTATTTTTTCCAATTTGTTGATTAACTTAAAAACAGACCATAAACATTGAAAATGAAAAACAAATTTCTATTGCAAAATGAAATGAATATGTTTAAATTCAGTAAAATTTGTCAGGCATGAACTAATATTTGAATTTATCAAGTATGACATCTCATAGTTCCTGCTCTGTTTCACTGTTTTCAGTTTTAAATGCAAATAAAGCTTCCAAATGATCACGTAGAGTAACAAGATTGAAGTGACTCAAGTTCTTTGTTTTTAAATCACTGTAATATCATTGTGATTCTGAATCCACTGTTTGAACACAGTCTAAGCCATTAGGAATTTACATATGTTGTGTGTGTGCGTGTGTGTGACTTTATAACTTCCATGTGGCATACAGTTTATTAAAAATACATGTAGACAATAAAAATAAATAAATAAATAAACAAAGACAGACATTGTTTAAGAAAGGAAAAATCATCATAGTGTACTATAACTCAGTTATAAATAGTATTTATATACTCACAATAGTGTAAACTCTGTATATTTTTTGAAATGTAATTTCAATATAAATATATTGAGGGCAATGGAAGACAGAGATGTGGGAGTGTGTTGTGTGCACATGCAAGTGCTGCACTGATGTGTAATTGTGTCAGAGGTTTGAAAAATACTTCTTTCCTACTGTTGTTTAGAAATGGGTTTACTACATTCTTAGGAATGGGTGGGACATAGGTACTACCTATCACACAAAAATTTAAAAAATGATTATTTAGAGGTATAGATATTGGTTAGATATATAAATTAAACATGGATAAATTTTATATAAATTAAAGATATTATAGATATTGGTTAGATATATAAATTAAAAAGGTTAAAGAGTATAAACATGGAACATGTTTTAGGGGATTGCTATTAAAAATGTTCAGTAGAATAAACCACATTCAGGTATAAGTCTGGTACAAATTAAAACTAAACTCAAAAATTAAATTAACTATATACAACATGTGCACATTCATGCTTAAACACAAGAATAGAGAGTTTCTGAAGGAAAACTAGATAAAATCCCAGCATTTGAGCAGCCTGTCCCTACAACATTAGATCAAATCTTCACTAATATGAACTTGAAAAATTCCTGAGCTATGCATGTCTGACTCTAGGACAGAACTTGCTGTCAGAACTGCCCCAGAGGTATCCTCCAGCATGGGCAGAGTATCTCAACCTCTGGGTCACAGCACACTAGTGTGGACAAATTAATTAGTCTGTGGGTCCAAGAGAATTGGTTCATAAAATAAATTAATTTGTAAGTGATTTTTTTTTAATTAAAGCATATGCTACATTATTTCTATAGCACAAGTTTTCTTTTTGATTTTAATATTTTGGGGAGGGAGAGTTCAGAGAAATGTATGAAATTATAGTAGTAATGGCAAAAAAATTGGCTGAAACTTATTTAAAAAGAAATAAAATTCTGCCATTTAGAGCTACGTAGATAAAACTAGAGGTCATTATGTTAAGTGCAATAAACCAGGCAGAGAAAGGAAATATCACATGTTCTCTCGTATATGGGAGCTTAGAAAGTTGACCTCATGGAGGCAGAGAGCAGAATGATAGCAGAGGCTGAGAAGGATGTGTCGGTGGAGGGAGAGAATGAGGAGAGGTTGATTAATAGGGACAAACATAGAATTAGATAAAAGGAATAAATTATATTGTTCAATAGCACAGTATGGTGACTATAGTCAACAACTATCTTTCAAAATAGCTAGAAGATTCGAAATGATCTCAGTGCAAAGAGATGATAAATGTTCAAGATGATGGATATTCCAAATTCCCTGATTTGACCATTATCCAACATATACATGTATCCAATATTACATGTAACCCATAAATATGTACAAATATATATATAAATAATTTTTAATTAAGAACGGAAAAACAATAAATTGGTTAAAACTGAAACTTATCTAATCAATGTTGCTGTAAATAGCAAGAAAAATCATCCATCATGCATGTTTCATCAAAACTTTTTTTTAAAATATGAGTCCTTATGATTTAATTAGATGTATCGGCATATAAGCCTAGACCTTATTAGTTGCAAATGGCAAAAATTGTGTTGAAACTAGCTTTAAAAGGAAGGAAAAGAATATATTAACTAGCAAAGTTTGGAAGTCAAGAGGTGATCAGTTCAGACACAGCTGGATCCAGGAATACATATTATGACATTTTACCTCTATCTATCAGTGCTATTTCCTCTTTCTTTCTGTCTCTTTTCTTTCTTTCTTTCTTTCTTTCTTTCTTTCTTTCTTTCTTTCTTTCTTTCTTTCTTTCTTTCTTTCTTTCTTTCTTTCTTTCTTCCAACAGACATGCTTCTTCCATAAAGCTAGAGTTGATAATGATCAGACCACTCAGAACTTCCTGATTTATATTTAGCAACTCTAGTAGGAAAAACAAGAAGAGATTTTATTTTTCCTTCCTGTGCTCAAGTATGAATTTAAGAAAAGGACCCTGATATGCAACCTTAAGAAAGGTTGTATTCCTACCCTTTAGATCATTTACTCTTGAATGAGCGGTTTCAATGTCTGATCAAGTCTAGAACCACCCCTATAGTCTACAGAGATGACAGTCCCAGCAAAATCACATGGAATGGGAGTGGATCATTTCTTACTAGGAATGACCTTAACACTCCCCCAATCCTCCCACTCAATACCTCTTCTGGCCGATAGATGCCTTCCATCACATTTGAAAGAAATAAGACTTTCTTTAGTGAAAGACTTAGGTTTCTTTTAAAATATAGATGCCTCTGAAACAGAAACTAGTTTAAGTTATGATGCATGTACACACATACCCTCTGTTCCACTAAAAGGTCTGAAAGCAAGTTTGATGAATTGAAAGAAGAGCAATGGATTGTTTTTTATGTTCAAATACCACAGCAAAAGGAGAAACTGTAAGATTACTAGGGGTAATGACACTTGCTTTGCATTCTTTATTATTTTGCCTTGATTTCTGTCCTACTCACTGAGAAATGTGCAACAAAAAACCCACCAAACCTAGGCACTTAAAATGATGATCATTTTGCTGTTGCCTCACATGGTTATGAGGGTTGACATGCATCTGTGGAATGATTACCCAGGTACCTTCAGATGGTAACTGAGGCCAGAGTCAAGGGAAGCTTCTGCACTCACATGCCTGGCCTGAAACAGCTGTGAGAGCTGATACTAGGGCAGCATTGCTCTGTGTAGCCTCTCCTACCTACCAAGCATGGGCTTCTCCACAGTGTGGCAGGTAGTGAGAGCATTCAGGGTGCTCAGACATTTTACATCTCAGCTGGCTCCACTGTACTGTGAGTCCCAAGAGAACCAGGCAAAAGTTTCTAGTTCTTCAAAGGCTGGGCCTACAACTGTTTAGCATCACTTCTACTGTGTTATATTGGTCAAAGAAGTCACAGGGCTGCCATATTTAAGATGGTGGAAAAATAGTCTCCACCCTTCAATGGGAGGGTGTGTAAAGCACATACTAATATAGAAGGAAGTGATGGTAGCCATTTTGCAGAAAAGCTGTCACAACAACCCCATATGGGGAGATTTCGGAGGAGCAGTAAGGAATAACTTATTTTCTACCACATTAAAGGTACAAAGAACTAGTACTAAGAATTCACCTTTTGCCCATTCTTCAATGCTTCCTTTCAAACCATGCTACCTCATAAAGACGGATGTAAGTTTTCAATATAAAAAAAAGGTTGACTCATATGATGCTTTAAAAAGTTGAATTTATCACAAATTTTAAAATAATTCAGGTCTTGGTGGGATTTTTGCTTTTTAATTGAGTGTTGGTTTTCACCTAACAAGTTGCAAAAGTTAAAATGCATATTTAAAATTGAAGGATGTGATATAAAGGAGATATTTTCATATTTTAGCATTGGGAATATAAATAAAAAATATAGCAATGTGACAATGAGTATAAAGGATACTAACTAATTAAGATGTCAATGTTCTTTGTCACAATAACTACCATTTTGGGAATCTGTTCCCAGCTAGTAACTTAAAATTTATGTGGAGAGGGTAAAAAAAGCTTTGTAAGAAATATATTATTGAAGAATTATTTATAAGGGAAAAATGTGGGAATAACTTAAGGGCCCAACAATGGAGGTACAAATAATAAAGTTTGTAGAGCTACCTAATGAATTTTATGAAATCATATAAAAGTATATTTATAAATAATTCATAATATGGAAATATTTATGCTTGAATGACAATGAATAAACCAGGACACAAAATCACATGTAGAGAGTGTAATCCCAAGTATGCAATACATGTGAAAAGCTACACAAGCAGAATAAAAGGACTGGAAATAAAAATACCAAAAGATCAACAATATTTAGATTGCTAGAAGATCAAACTGTGAGTACATAATAATTTATGTACAATGGCAAAATTGTTGCCATCATTTTCTACTTTTCTTTATGTCTAAGTTTTTATAATGACAAACATCACCTATGGTCTTTAGAGAAGGAATGAAAGCAGCTTTTCTCACCTTACCTTGAGGATCATATAGTCAAACAGCTTCTACGGAGACATCACCTGGGCAGATGCGAAGACACTACTTTCTCCAATCACCTTAGCAGAGGAAAAAAATCCAAATGCAGGTACTGGGGTAATTAACCCAAATGGGAAATAGAACCTTTCCCTCCACACTAGGCCTAAAACACAAAGTGGTATTTTAATTCTGAAGTATGAAGTCATTGAACACAAACTCCAGGCATTTGTTGAAAGTTCAAAGGCCCTGGAGAATAGGAGACAGATGGGCTTTAAATCAGGAAAACACTATTTCATAAGCTGATAGAAAATCATAAATGATTTTGGAGTCTAAAAATTTTGCTGCTTTATAGAACTTGGCTGTAATTTGAGCAGAATTTGAATGAGTTTCTCCTGAAAGTTCAAATTCTACAATGTTTATGAATGTGTTCCAATTCAATTCAAGTAGCATTTATTAGATAGTATGAAAACATATCCGCTAAAGTGCTAGAGACAAGGGAGCTGTGATAAACCCAGACTGTGAACACAGTTCTGTACCGAGCAACCAGAGTGGGACCAGGTGTCCAAAAGGCCAGAGTGTCCCTGACAGCACAGTGTTGCCACAGTCCAGAGCAACTGAGAGTTGAGGAAACACAGTTTTTGGAATCAGAGAGACAGGAGTAGAAATAATATAAGCTTAACATATTTTGTCTTGGTTTGTAAAAACAATGGCATTTGGCTATATCCTGAAAGAAGTTGATATTCTCTGGTTAAAGAAGAGAAGCACAGAGTTAGCCCCGTGTTTTGACAACATTGATTAAAGCTTTACTTGTTTTCCTTGGCTTCATAACCTGAAGAGGAGATAGGCTTTCTATAGTTTGCCATCTTGCTTTTCTGATGAAAAATTATGGGTTAAATTATACCACTTAGCCTCCTGGCAGGAGATATTCTAGGTCTTTGAGTAGGCGTTTAATTGCTATACCAGTAGACATCTGATTGTGTGCTCTGGTGGCCATTGTCCACAAGATGTAGATTCTCATTCATTCCCACAGAGCAGAGCTGAAGCTATAGTATTATACCTGAAACCACCTACGTAATTTTTACAGCCCTAGTAGAAATGTGGGTTTCCTTGTCAAAAGTTATTAGTAATTTTAAGATGGTGACAAACATTAAACTGAGTGTGGAGCCCTCCTAAGCATGGGGTTCTTTTGAGTTATGTTGTCAACTCTTCTCTCTCTGGCACTCCTCATGACTCAGAGAAGTTGGTTATTCCCTGCTATTATCCAATTCCTTAGAATCTTCCTTTATAACCCCTGCAAAGACTGAATCCCCCAGAGATAATTCCTACTTAGATGGTATTACCTCTTCTTTCAAACTCAGCCAGATTGTACTCCATTTATTGCACATTAGAAGAAAATTTGATACTGCCAGTAAACACATCTTCTAGAATGTGTACATTTACCAAAGGTGACAGAATGTACAAAACTTAATGTGAGTAGACTAAGATGCCAGAATTGCTGGTTCTCTCACCAGCAAAGTCAATGGAGAGGATTCTTAGGAATGAAATATTTGATTACCCCAAATAGCAACCCCTGTCTATAGCTATGGATAACCACATCTAACCTTATCACCAGGTTTGTAAACTCAGGGTCTTTTATCTGAACTGGTCTACAATAAGCATAAAGTTAGAGAAGGTGGCAGAAAGACAATTTAATTATCACCAGGCAACAAAATAGTATGCTACTTTGTGAAAAAGATCCTTTATTTTAAGAGAACTGAGTTGTCTCTTCAAGAAATATTTTCTAAGCATCTATTTTCCACTCCACTCTTTTAAAAAACAAGTGGAGGATCATATTCAGCCCAAACACTATGTGGAGATGGCTTTGCTATACCAATCTTCTCAGGCTGGGTTCTCTGAGATGCAGACTCTGAGATGGAGGTGGGCAAGCAGGTCATCTACCAGGGAGGGGCCTTGGTATCACACTTGTGGGATAAAAAGCATGGAAGCAGCATTGAGTAGAGGGGAAAATCAAGCTATGATTCATGCCAAATGATAGCTTTAGCCAGCTCCATGAAGTCTCTGGAACTAGAATGCCAATTCAAGACAGTCCCTGGTAGGAATTAAAAGTCTGAATATTTAACCTCCTTCATTCATCTGTCACTAAACATGGGCTATCTCAGAAAGACACAGCTCTTTTCAAGTGAGGCAAGCCTTGAATAGGCTAATAGTTGCAGCTATTGCACCAGTTGTTAAAACACTAATATAATTTTTCTATGTTTGGTATATACAGTCACTGCCACCCCAGCATCTTTGGGCATCTAGGAATAATCTAACTCGATGAATATTATCTGTTCTAGTGTCCATCTATTCTACATCCATGCTATAGAGATTACTAAGTATTTTGAGTACCGTCTCTGGAATACTAATAATATCAACCTAGATAGAAGGGTAGGTCCATGATGAGGGAAGCTCTGAACTATATTAGGGCAAATTGACACAGCCTAGAATGTTGGGCTGGAGAGTTTAAATTTGATCTGTCTACAGGGAGCTGAAAAGAGTCCTATGTAAGAACACTGAATAAAGGTAATGTTTTCTAGAAATTGGTCTTCTGGGTAATATAGAGAAGAGAAACTGATAGAAAAAGGAGAAATATGAAATAAGGAAGAAGGTGAGTAGCTGTGAAAATAAAGAAGGACTGAAATAAAAAATATGTTAAATTCAAATTGTGGGGAATCCAACTTTACAAGTTCAATTTTAGATGATGAACTCCAAACTTAGTTATCCTTTTTCAGTTACAATTCATTGATTACATGAACTGTTCTGAATTTCTGTCTTAATGAGAAAGATTGATTAATTTAATTTGGACCTCCTGACAAAAAGACCCCTGATGAGTATTTAAATTCACGATGCAGTGACAACCAGGTTATGGATTTTCTCTAGGGTATTACGGGATGAATTCATCAAGAAGCATTCAAAACATTTCATTAAACAAGAATTTCTAAATCCCAACTAATTTTAAAATTGAAATAAAATATTTCAGGAGATTTACAAGCTCAAATTTGCACTTTGGAATTAACTTTAGAGCTGGAATTAAAAACCATATATCACTAGGAGGTTTCCTTATTCCTGCAAAGGAAACATTTTGGAAGAACAGTGAGGCTAAGAAGAGGCCACAACAAAAAGCCTTAAGTGCTTTGCTAGCTCATTGTCTGACACCATCACCAGTATTTTTCTCTAATATTGAGTTTAAAAGGTAGTATCTGAAAATAATTCTTTATGTAAGAAAAATAATGTTTAAATGTATCATAATAAATGATTTCATTTTCTTAAAAACAAAAAATCATTAAATTTGAACATAAATCTGACTAATCTATCAGTTCTAATAGTTAGCTCGCAAGATACTCTAAGCCAGTGGTTCTCAGTCTTCCTAAGTGCCGCGTTGTTACAAATGGAAAAAAGGGGTACAACCCACAGGTTGAGAACCACTGTTTTAAGCAGAGAAATATGATCAATGACACCACAGCGAGGCAGACAGCAAAATGCAGCACATGAAAAATGCTGTTAAACCTAGATTTTTCAGCAATAAAAAAATAAAAAAAAATTAAAAAAAAACAAAGAGGATGGAGCTTTTATAGAAAAGATTCATTAAAAGCAATGAATTACGATGAATATTTCCTATTCTAATGCCCATTAGAAAACCCTGGACAAAGTTTTGAAAATGGGGAAATCTAAACACAGCCTGGATAAAATAGCCTTATATTAAACATTTTAGGGATACATGTAAAATATTTATGAGAAAGAGATACGATTTTCATACATTTACTTCAAAATAATCTTGGGAAAGGAAGGGTAATGCTATATATAAAACAAGATTGACCATGCGTTAATAATTATTGTTGCTGAGTAATGGGCATATAGATGTTTATTATACTCTCTCTCTACTTTTGTATTTGAAATTTTCCACTACAGTTAAAAATAAATGAAGTAACAAGGCAAATATTATTTGCATACATGAAAATAGAATGATTAAAATGTATAAATACTAAAAGATGCTCTCGTGTGTTTCATAAGCGAGGGATCCAGTTTCCCTCTGGGTTGATCTCCAAGTGCTTCAGCTTCAAATCTCATCATCTCCTTGGCTAAAGCTGAAAAGCAAGCTGGACGTGAGACCCAGCCATGAAATCTGGATTTTTGAAGTAAGCAGTTGAAGGCATGTTATAGATAGATAGGCAATGTTTCCTGATGGTTCTCAAAACTGGCTTGCAAAAGTCCTTTTGCTGTATAGCACCAAGATTATTTTGAAGTAAATGTATGAAAATTGTATCTTTTTCTCATAAATATTTTGCATAACCTCCAAATTCATCCCATCATTTGCCTCACTTTTTTCTCTTGTTCCAGCACTGTCACTTCCCAGTCATTCAAATTCCTTGCAAACATTTAAACGTGATTGGGTGGATAAGCTCAAATAACACCATAAAAATACACTATAATATCAAGTATGGTAGAGAATGGCTCCTACATATCCATTTTCCCTTTCTTCCTTCCTAACAGAATCCCAAAATGTCTAATTTAAAATACTCTCTAAGGTTCTCTCACAAAAGAGTGTGCCATAGGGCATAGTCCTGGCTAATGAAATTTAAAGAAAAGGATTTGAAATGGAATTTCAGGAACACTCTTTCAAAAAAGACCAATTAATTTTACTCTTTTTTTTTTTTACCATTCTCCTGTATGAATTCCAGCATGACATGCAGGGTGGCACCTGCCATATTGCAACTATGGGAGCAGAAGCCACATACTGAAGATGACAGAGCAGAAATAGAAAAGGAGCCCCATTCCTTAAACAGCTCAACAGCCATCACCTGCCTACCCACCTGCTTCCAAACTTTACAACTTCAGAACAATGAATCCCATTTCATTAAACGATGGCAATGGAATTTCTGCTGTACAGCAGTAAAAGCAACTGACATATCAACCTATAAACTGTCCTAATGTGGAAAATATGTCCCTGATTATTAAATTTCCTAAGAAAAATCAAAGTTCAAAAACTACAACTACCTTTTGTGAGTGAAAGTCGAAGAGAATAAAGTAAAAATGTTATTCTAACAATTTCTCACATTGCTTGATCTCAATGAAAAAAGGTTCGTCAGGTAGATGCCCAGATCTTGTAAATGCTTCTACTGTTAATCTTCTGAGACTCAGTTTAATGGTCTTTTGTTGAGGTTAGACTACACCCCTACTTTTTATTGGTGCTGGGAGGAAGAACAGATGTGTAATGAAAGTTCCTAATATGAGATGCTGGAAAGTATCTGGAAAGAGAAACATACCAATGTAGTGGTTGTAAACAAAAAATTTATTGTAGCATCCTGTTATCTACACAGTAAGTTCTATAAAACTGTGGTCCCACCCCCAGGCCACAGACCAGTACTAGATTCATGGCCTGTTAAGAACTTGGCCACACAGCAGAAAGTGAATAGTAGGTGATCAAACAAGGCTTCATCTGTATTTACAGTTGCTCCCCATTGTTCACTGATTCTGCATCATGGTAAATTGTGCAATTATTTCATGATATATTGCAAGGTAATAATGATAAAAATAAAGTATACAATAAATGTAATCCACTTGAATCATCCTGAAATCATCACCTCTCCCCTCAGTCCAGGGGAAAATTATTTTCTATGAAACCAATCTTTGGTGCCACAAAAGGTTGGAGACCCTTGCTATCCCAGGTGAGGCAACCCCACTGCTAATCTATATTCCGTCTTTGTACAAGTTATAAAACTGTTCCTGCCACAGAACATTATACTGCTTCCTGTAGTGTGTGTGTGTGTGTGTGTGTGTGTGTGTGTGTAGTATAAATGTGCAAGTATTATATACAAAACATCTGATGTAAATGGCACTCCTAGAACTATACAATGTCCACCTGAGAAATCAGGTGTGGACTGAAGAAGTCAGGGATGTCATATATGAAAAGGGTTTTGAGTTGAGCCTTCAATACATTAAAAAATAGTCAAATTTTATGTTTTATAAATTTTAGATTAACTTTTCATTATTTTAAGAAAAAATATTCATATAAAACAGTAAACCTTATCTCCAATATTGATCCCTATGTCCTGCCAAGTCTGCAAAAGGAAATAACTTCTTAATCTTGCCATTAGAAACCCACAGGTTTGTACTCTCCTGTATCATAGAGAAATTTACCCACAAAGTGGCTTGTAAACCAGACTTCAGAAGACTCCTGCTGTGCTCTAGACTTACACATTTGCAGGAGAATCAATGTATGCAGGGGAAGCTTAGGAACCACTGCATTTCCTGTGAGGCCTGGCATACAACTGTATCTGTGCTGCATGGCATTGTTTCTGCTGTGATACTGGCAGAGACACTCAAGCCAAGGGTTTTATATGCAAAACAAGTAAGTACAGCTTTTAACCCCTTCCTGAATAAGACTATGACAAAGCAGAGGAAATTGGTTTAATGATTCTTTCAAATATAATGCTCACTTGAGTGCTCTGAAAAATACACTACAAAGTATCTCTAGGCTAGAGGGTTACTTTCAGATTAAACATGGGAATGATCTTATTCTTGGGTAACATCACATGGAAATTCATTTCTAGGTAGTTGAAGTCAAGAGTACTCAGCTTGGCTGAGTGCAATGATTCACACCTGTAATCCTAGCACTTTGGGAGGCAAAGGTAGGAGGATTCCTTGAACTCAAGAGGTCAACATCTGCCCGAGCAAGACCCTCATCTCTATTAAAAGTGGAAAAAAAATAGCTGGGTGTTGTGGCGGGGACCTGTAGTCCCAGCTATTCAGGAGGCTGGGGCAATAGGATCACTTGAACCCATGAGTTAGGGGTTATTATGACTAGGTTGACACCACTGCATTCTAGCCTGGGCAACAGAGTAAGACACTGCCACTCCCACAACCAAAAAAAGAATACTCAACTTGATGGGACATCCAATAATCACCGGAGAAGTTTTGTTTTTTCAGATTAATATGAGGGTGCAAACAATTAGGTTACAATGTTTGCGTGTGTCAGGTAAAGTCCCTGTTGTAGTTGTGTCCCAGAGTGTGTGTGTGTATGTGTGTGTGTGTGTGTGTGTGTAATATACCCTTACACTGTGTCCATTAGGTGGAAGCACAAATATCTCCTTCCTCCTTCTCTCCCCTTTCCTCCCCCTTCCAATTCCCTCCAACTTGACTTCAATTGAGTATTTCACCTGACAAGTTTTTAAACAAATAATTCTCAGCCCACCTCAGGGTTTTGATCCCCAGATGGAACTGAGAGTCTGTAATTGTTTTATAATTTCCCCCATAAGATTCAGATATTAGCCAGAGTGGCACAGGGTGGCAGACTAAATTAAAAAAAATTAAATAACATAATTATCCTGGTTCACTTTTGATTTTTCTCAGGACAGTATTTCTTAATCTTTCTCAGCCCAGGAGGTGCATTGAAAATAATCACATTTATTAAGCACCTTGGGTAAATGGAAGAGGTTGTTTATAGCCAGAGGCCAAAGGCCTCTAGAAATAGTGGTCTCTGAGCAGCTTCCAAGAGCTGTGGGAATTAAGCCCCTTGGTCACCTGCAACTCATTCAAGGAAAAGGAGGAAAACTCATAAAAGGTATTATAACTTAGAGAAGGAAATGAGCCAGAGTACCAGGTTCTAATTAACTTCCCTTTCCTCCTCAATCTTAGAAATTGCTTTAGTCCTTCTTAAGCAAGAGGGTTTTTTTTTGTTTGTTTGTTTTTTTAAGTTTAAGTTCTTTAACCAGTGAGACTCTGTCTCACTTTATCGCCCTTGGTAGAGTGCTGTGGTATCACAGCTCACAACAACTTCCAACTCCTGGGCTTAGGCAATTCTCTTGCCTCAGCCTCTGGAGTGGCTGGGACTGCAGACATCCACCACAACACCCAGCCATTTTCTTTTTTGTTATTGCAGTTTGGCCCAGGCTAGGTTCGAACCTGTCGCCCTTGGTATATGGGGCCTGCGCCCTACCCATTGAGACACAGGTGCCATCCAGCAAGAAAAATTTAATACCTAACATTTTAAACCTTAAGAAAAATGTTTATAAATACTGTTGTTTGCCCATTTACACTGTATAGAAAGTCTCTAAGTTTCATTTCATCCAGCTTGGTTTTTAGTAGAGGCATACCGCGGAGATATTGCAGAGTTAGTTGTAAACCTCTGCAATAAAGTAAATATTGCAACAAAGTGAGTCACACAAATTTATTGATTTCTCTGTGCATATAATACATAGAAATTATAGTCTGTTAAGTGTACAATAGCATTATATCTTAAAAAACAATATACAGATATTAATTTAAAAATATTGCTAATGAACCCCGAGCCTTTAAGAAATCATAATCTTTTTGCTGGTGGAGAGTCTTGCCATGATGTTGATGGCTGATGACTGATGGTGGTTGCTGATGTTTGGGGTTGGTTGAGGCAATTTTTTTTTTTTATTAAGTCTTTTGCACATAGATTATAAATATAGCTTTCACCTCATTTACCCAATTATAACATTAGGACATTTGTGCTCTACACATGATAGATCCAACTTGTATTATACTTGCAATGTGCTCCACAGTTGTGGTCCCCCTACTATCCCTGCCACCCGCTCCCCAACTTTCCCCCTTCCCTTCCCTCCTTCATCCTAGGCTAAAATTGTGTTTCATTTTTCATATGCAAGTGTGAGTTATTATAAATTGGTTTCACAGTAGTACTGAGTACATTGGATATTTTTTTTTCCATTCCTGAGATACTTTACTAAGAAGAATATTTTCCAGTTCCATCCATGTAAACATAAAAGAGGTAAAGTCTCCATTTTTTTCACTGCTGCATAGTATTCCATGGCATATATATACCACAATTTATTAATCCATTTATGGGTTGATGGGCACTTGGGCTTCTTCCATGACTTGGCTATTATGAATTGAGCTGCAATGAACAATCTGGTGCAAATATCTTTATTGCCAAATGATTTTTGGTCCTTTGGATATACATCTAGAAGAGGACTTGCAGGATCAAATGACAGGTCTACATTTAGATCCCTGAGTGTTCTCCAAACTTCCTTCCAAAAGGAACATACTAGCTTGCATTCCCACCAGTAGGGCAGAAGTTTTCCCTTTTCTCCACATCCATGCCAACATCTGTTGTTTTGGGATTTTGTGATGTGGGCTACTCTTACTGGAGTTGGATGGTATCTCAGAGAAGTTTTGGTTTGCATTTCTCTGATGATTAAAGACAATGAGCATTTTTTCATGTGTCTGTAGGCCATGTGCCTGCTTTCTTCAGAGAAGCTTCTGTTGATGTCTCTTACCCACAATGAAATGGTATCACTTGTTTTTTGCTTAGCAATAAGTTTGAGTTCTCTGTGGATTCTGGTTATTAGACCTTTGTTGGTAGTATAACTTGCAAAAATCCTCTCCCATTCTGAGGGCTGTCTATTTGCTTTACTTAGTGTGTTCTTGGCAGTGCAGAAGATTTTTAATTTGATCATATCCCAGTAATGTATTTTTGATGTTGCTTCAATTGCCCGGGGTGTCTTCCTCAAGAAGTATTCTCCCAGGCCAATTTTTTCAAGCATTTCCCCTGCACTCTCTCTAAGAATATTTATAGTTTCATGTCTTAAGTTTAAGTCCTTTAACCAGTGAGAGTCAATTTTTGTTAGAGGAGAAAGGTGTGGGTCCTGTTTCAGTCTTCTACAATTTGCCAGCCAATATGTCCAACACCATTTATTGAAAAGGGGATCTTTCCCCCAATTTGTATTTTTAATAGGCTTATCGAACATCAAATGACAATAAGTGTCTGGGTTCACCTCTTGGTCTTCAATTCTGTTCCATACATCTACCTTTCTATTTTTGTGCCAGTACCATGCTGTTTTGATCACTATTGATTTATATAGTCTGAAGTCTGGAAGCATGACTCCTCCCAATTTGTTTTTATTTCTGGGTAATGTCTTGGCTATTTGAGGTTTTTCTGTTTCCATATAAAATGAACTACTAATTTTTCCAGGTCTTTAAAATATGAGAGGGGTACTTTAATAGGGATCATGTTAAATCTGTAAATTGCTTTAGGTAGTATAGACATTTTAACAATGTTGATTCTTCTCAGCCATGAGCATGGTATATTTTTCCACTTGTTAACATCTTCAGCTATTTCTTTTCTCAGAGTTTCATTGTTCTCTTTATAGAGATCTTTCATGTCCTTAGTTAGATACACTCCCAGATATTTCATCTTCTTTGGCACTATAGTAAAGGGAATAGAATCCTTGATTGTTTTTTTCCCCTTGACTATTATTGGTGTATATAAAGGCTAGAGATTTATGAGTGTTAATTTTGTATCCTGAGACGTTACTATATTCTTTGATCACTCGTAGGAGTTTTGTAGTTGATTCCCTGGGGTTTTCCAGGTATATAATCATATCGTCTGCAGGGAGTGACAGTTTGATCTCTTCTGGTCCTATTTGGATCCCCTTGATTGCCTTCTCTTGCCTGATTGTGGTGGCTAAGACTTCCATTACAATGTTAAAAAGCAGTGGAAACAGTGGGCATCCTTGCCTGGTTCCTGATCTGAGTGGAAATGATTTCAATTTTACTCCATTCACTGTGATATTGGCTGTGGGTTTGCTGTAGATGGCTCAAGAAAATATGTATAGATGGAACATTTATTAAACTGATAGAGGCCATATACACTGGTATATAGAGACAGTGCCCTACTCCTTTGAACCACAGGCCCAATGGTTACTTTTCTTAAATCTCATGACCCAACCTCTGCTAGCTTCAAGCTCTTCTGCAGATTCCTCACCTCTCTCAGCCTTCAGATAATATTATAGAATTGAAGAGTTAGGCCTTGTTCTAGAATAAGCTTTGGCTTTAGGGAATGTTGTGGCTCATTTGATCTTTTGTCCAGACCACTCATACTTTCTCCATATCAGCAATAAGGCTGTTTGTTTTGTTTTTCTTTTTCTTTCCTTCCTTCCTTCCTTCCTTCCTTCTTTCCTCCCTCCCTTCCTCCCTTCTTCATTTTTTTTTTTTTGGTATTATCTTACTCTGTTGTCTCAGGCGAGAGTGTCATGGTGTTAGCCTAGCTCACAACAATCTTCAACTCCTGGGTTTAAGCAATCCTCCTGCCTCAGCCTTCCAAGTAGCTGGGACTAGGAACCATAGGCCCTTACCACATTGCCCAGCTTATTTTTCTATTTTTAGTAGAGATGGAGTCTCACTCTTGCTCAGGCTGGTCTCAAACTCTTGACCTCAAGCAGCCTCCCCCCTTAGCCTCCCAGAGTGCTAGGATTACAGGTGTGAGCCACCACACTCAGCCTGTTTTATTTTTTATTATCTATGTGCTCAGTATCATATCATTTTTAATTTTCTTCAAGTACTTTAATGACAAGCCCAAGAATTTGAAAACATTCTTATCATACACTAGATTTCACATATTTCTACCACTGTGTTACACATCTATTTATATCTCTATAAATATATATTAAATCAGGATTAAATGTTAATATATAAATATTATATATATATTATATTATATATAATATATATTATTATATATATTATACATATAAATAAATATATTTAATTTTAATTAAAGTTGATATTTTGATTAAGATTACATAAGGATATAGGTTAATTTATAAAAAAATGAATACTCACATTATTTATTCTTTCCATCCAAAAATATGAAATGTATGGTAAATATCTCTCATTTATTGTTCTCACAAATATCATATTGATTATACACCTTATAGAATGTTTTCTAATTGGTTATTTTGGGTGTATGTAAGAAAATTTGATTCTTAAGGTAGTTCATTGGCAATAAATTACTATAATCTCTATTTACAATAGGTTTCAGTAGTTCCTCTGGTTTTTCTAGATCAAGAATTATAGTACTCGATGATAATTTTCCTCCAGCTCTTTAAAAATTTTGCTTTATACATTTTTTTTTTCTCTCTGTTGTTAAAATCACTCAGCTGAGAAGCAATTATTAAAATTAAATATGTTATTCTTTGGGGGAGGAGAGTGACTGTGCGCTTCTAATTTACCCCCATATTTTGAGAGCCACACCAATGAACAAATGAAGACACACATGGGGTTTGTGCTAAATTTGGATAACTTGTAACCCAATTTCAATTGTACTAATTGTCTCTTTTATTTATTTATTTATTTAGAGACAGAGTCTCACCCTATCACCCTCAGCAGAATGCCACTGTCATAGCTCACAGCAACCTCCAATTCCTGGGCTTGGGTGATACTTCCACCTCAGCCTCCCAAGCAGCTGGGACCACAGGCACCTGCCACAATGCCTGACAATTTTTCTGTTGCAGTTTGGCCCCCACCGTGGGTATATGAGGCTGGAACACCACCCATTGAGCTACAGGCACCACCCTACTAATTGTCATTTTTGCTAAGTCCAATTTTCTGACAGCTTTTGGTTATTGTATTTTTCATTTACAAAAGTTATATTTGGTTCTTTTCCCTAAATTTGCCAAGTCATTTTGAAAATATTTTAAAGATTATTAATTATTTTAAATGTGGTGAGCTGAGTTGTCTAAAATATATGTCTAATAATTTCCTTATTTGGATTCTGCCTTAGGCTATTTCTAATACCTATATTTTTTCACTGATTCTTGTTTATATTGCCTTGTTTCTTTGTATTCATTCCTGTTTATCTTTGATAACTTTCTGAATATTACTCTTGAACAGTTATTTGTGACTGTACTCTGGGATCAGGAGTGACTATATCTTCCTCCACTGAAATATTTTCCCTGTTTCTGCCACTTCCCTAGAAATATTATCCAAGTACTCACACCGAAGTTCCTTGACCAATCACAGAAATATAGTATATGGCAATGAAATCCTAGGATTGACTTTATTACTTTTGTTTCTCCTGCTTCACTCTGAGCAGGGTAACCTTTGCATTGTTAAGTTCTGGGATTAGGTAATAAGTATGATTGTCATATTTAGCATACAAAAATAAAAGATAATCAGTTAAATCTAAATTTCAGGCTAACAACAAATCATTTTTAAAATGTAAGTGTATGTCAAAAAATATATACTAAAAAACTTTTCTTTGTTTAGCTGACATTCAAATTAGTCAGTGTCCTTTATTTTATCTGGCCCTCCTAGCAATAGATTTAGTTCCTGTCTATACTTCATCTTGATGGCATAATATTTAGTGATTTCAACTCAGCATAGAGAAAGGAAACTTTTAAGAGCCCCCTACTGTATGAGTAGATTTGAGGCTTTTGCTTCTGTCTCTCTTCTCCCACAAATCTACAAATAAAGTCCAAGTGTGCAGCATGGACAAATTTTCCCAAGAGAAATAAATGACTTTGGTGCCTGGATGTTCTCGTTAAATATCTAGTTCAAGTTATCTTCCCTAAACCACTCTTCTAACCATCTTTTTTTCAGCTTGTCAGTGTTTTTAAAGAAACAGATTTTGGTTTCATCATGTGTCCTATAAGCAGGAGGGATGACCAGAATAACCTAGTGTGAATTACCGATGAAGCTGGGAGGATCATTTTTAGTCCCTGAAGATCTAAGACTGTCTTCCTCTAAACTATTGCGCAGTGCCATTATATATTAAGTGTATGGCAGAAGGTGGCAATTCTACAGCAGGCTTAGCTTCATCTGGCATATATTTTTTCATACTTTAAACCCTAGTAAAGTGAACATTTATAACAGGAGCTTTCATCACAGCTGGAATCAATTACTCCTTCCTCAGAGCTCTCAAAGCAATTTGTAACTTAATATGGTGCTAAACCTTTCTCTAAATTATAGACTTGTATGCACAAGTCTGCCTTTCCCCTCCAGTGGAAAGCTTCTTGATGGCATGGTTTTGTGTTTTCACCTTCAGAGATCAAACAGCCCTCACTAAGGTGGTGGCTAAAATGCTTTTAGCACTCAAAATCAGTGTGTTCAATTATACTGAATGAAATGGAAACTGGTAGATATTTTATCCCAAACAAAAGTAATACAGTTCCTGACATTAAAAAAGGAAAGAAATACAGATGAAAACAGGAAAATCCAAATGAAAGACAGATGTAATATGTGGACGTTATTTTTCAATGGGACCAGAACTCTTTTATGCTATTAACACCTTCAGGTGGGATCAATTTGCCAGTGGGGCCAGTACCCTGAAGGAAGGACACAGGCCAGATTAACATTAATGAGGGAAAAGAAAAGGGTATGTCTGGAGGCTGAGAAATCACATGAGGCATTGGGGTAACAGAGTGTGGGATCCTAGAAAGGCAGGAACTGTGTAAAAGGGATGGTTTAGGAAGCAGGATGGAACAAGACAGCATATGCCTCTAGGGTTGGAAACAGGATTACAGAAGAAAAACTGTTTCTACTTGCAGTTGTACCTAAATTAAATACCAATCCTCCAGCAGATTTTAGAATGCTGGCTAAGCAAGTGCAGAAGAGGAAGTGGAGTTAAGGACAGGCATCCCAGGAAGCTAGATACAAAGCTCCTCCTGCTTATGTCCTCATGATAAGGAACAGAGAATGGGAATGTATTAAATAGATGGTCTGTAAATTCTTCTGTATTAACAGCAGTCTCGTTCCCCTTTTTGTGTCTCTGCCTTCATAGGGGGTATTTGAATATAAGCTTCTACTTTAAGGCCTCAGGGACATACAAAACAACAAACCAAAGGACGGGATTACTGTCAGTAAAGGGCATGGTGGGCAGCACCCAGAGAAGAGCATCATTCGTAATCTGATTCCCTACACAGGGCAGGGAAGCCAGGTGGGCACCGTATGAACCCTGATAGTGGAAAACAGGTAGCATTGACCAAAGGATTTTGTTTTGGGAAAATACATGAAAACATGGTCTAGTGCAGGGGTCCTCAAATTGCAGCCTGCAGGGCACATGAGATGGTGTGATTGTATTTGTTCCTGTTTTGTTTTTTTTTACTTCAAAATAAGATATGTGGGGGGGGGAGACAAGATGGGGGACTAAAGCCAGCTTTCCACAGAGGCTCCCATCCAGAAGGAGAGTTAAGGGACAAAAATTTAGTAAGGAACATGGTGGATTCGAGCTGCACCAAGAGAGAAGGTTGAAGAATGCACATCAACACCACTGAGGCGAGCTGAGACCACAAGGATGCAAAAAAAAGGTACAAAATTCATCACCAAGTGGACAGGAGTCCCCCATGAGACTGGCTCAAGAGCCTCACAAACAAACAAACAAACAGGCAGAAATTAAAGGCCCTCCCACTACACTTCACGGGAGTGACCTTCTAAAAACTGGACCTACCTCCCCTACTAGGCTGCCATGGCACTCTCCTGCCAGGCATACAATTGTATAAAACTTTAAATATCTTTGCAGGCAACCCTGAACTCCCAGCACTCCCCTCCACTCACACTGAGGTCTGGAGGCCTGTCCCCCAGGAGATCAGATTTTTCGGTGATTTCTTGAGGGGTGTGCACAGTGCCCGAGCTGCGAATGGTCAGCACTGAGGCACGCAAGTGAGGAGAGAGCACTCGGCTGAGGAGGAGTCACACCACGGCAGCACTTCCCTGTGGCATGGTGCAGCAACCCTCCTTGGGCAGCAATACGGCCAGTAATAAAACTGAGTGATAGTATAGCTTCCCCATTTACAGCGCTGAGCTCCCAGCACTTACCCCCACTCTCACTTGGGGATCTGGGGGCCTGCCGCCCAAGAGTCCAGATTCTTGGGTGATTTCTCATGGGGTGTGGACAGTGCCTGAGATGCGCTGTCTCTGGGGTGCGGAAGCGAGGAGAGGATGGTTGGCTAGAAGGGAACTGCTCCAGAGTGGCGGATCCCAGAGACGTGGAGCAGCAGCTGTCTTCTGGCAGTGGTGCAGCCAGGCATAAAATTGTGTGGGCTGCAGCTCTGGGCTCCAAGCACTCTCCTTCGCCCGCATTCTCAGATCTGGAGGCCTGTCCCCCAGGAGTCCGGATTTTGGGGTGATCTCTCGAGGGGTGTGGACAGAGCATAAACTGCTGCTGGTCAGTGTGGAATCTAGGGCACGGGACCAAGGAGAAAAGGCTGGGTGCCCACACCAGAACGGCAGTTCCCAGAGGCAGATCAACAGCCATTTTTTTTTTAACAGCAAAATGACTCACTTCTGGATATTCTGAAGCCACACCCCCATCTCCCTGAGCAACCAGAGGAGGCCACTCATGAGTAAGGGATTTGCCTGACGCTGTTCACAAACCTGGAAAGCTTTCAGGGGCGGGCTGACTCACAGAGGTAATTGAATACAAACCTCCTGCACCAAAGACATTTGAACTCAGAACAGCCTGTCTTCTGTAGGCAATTTTAGCAGAAACAAAGACAGAATTCCGCAAAGTTGTCCTGTCCTGCTCTGTTCTGTTAGCAACATCAATCAGGGGCAGGGCTAAGTCTGAGTGAACATCCCCCCACACCTTCATCAAGCACCCAAGGATGTAAGGCCTCACCTCCTCCTGCTAGATAGCGGCAGACTGCAGAGGCCTAGCAGATTTCCTTGTGATTCAGGCAGGTGCAAACCACTGGAGTATCTGTTCACTACAGGCAACTGGGTCAGTCATTTGCAGAGATACCAGTGACTGGGTCCAACAAAGGGGCAAAGTGGGGAAGGAGACATCAGTCTTCCCAGACTGATCTATTTGCTAGGTGGCTCCTCCTGACTCCATGCAGCACTGGAGTAAGCCATATCAGAGTAGTCACCAGACCCATGATCCAATTCCCAGAGACCTCTTGAACTCTCCCACCTGAGACAGGTGCCAATTGAGACAATTGATTTGGACCTTTTGAACTGAACCAATTGACTGAGGACTTTTCAGGCGGTGCCCTGGGTGTGCGGTTGTAGGAAGGTTTGATTTTCCTTTTCCAATTGGTGCCAGAGGTGGGCGGGTGGGGTGTATTAATTGCTGGGTTTTCCCCACAGCTGAGACTTCAACCCAGAGTAAATGTTACACTAGGGTAGAACAGAAACCAGCTGAAAACAAGACAGAACCACTTAGCCCTAGCATACCAGACAGGGCCCCAGTTTTTCTCAAGCCAAACACTGTCTAGGCGCTCAATAAAGCCCCAGGGGAAAAATCATAGAAAGTAAAATAATCACAGGGCAAAATCAGCAGAAAAACTCCAGTGACATGAATAACCAAAATAGATCAATACCCCCAAGAAAAGATACAGTAGATGTAATTGAAGATCCCATCCATAAACAACTGGCTGAGATGTAAGAAATCAAATTCAGAATTTGGATTGCAGACAAGATTAATAAAATGGAATTAGGAATTTGAGGAGAAATTCAAAAGTTGTGTCAAGAATCTAACGAATTTAAAGACAAAACCACCAAAGACTTAGACACACTGAAGGAAGAATTTGCAGCCCTCAAAGATCTGAAAAATACAGTAGAATCCCTCAGCAACAGAATAGACCAATCAGAAGAAAGGATTTCTGACATTGAAGAAAAAGCCCTTTGAACGCTCCCAAACTCTCAAAGAGGAAGAGAAATGGAGAGCAAAAATGAATCATTCTCTCAGAGAGCTCTGGGATAATTCAAAGAAGACCAATATATGAATAATTGGAATTTCTAAAACTGATGACATGGCCTCGATGGACAGAGAGGCCCTTCTGCATGAAATTATGAAAAAAAAATTTCCAGACATGCCTAGAGATTCTGAAATTCAGATAGCAGATAGCTTCAGAACCCCAGCATGATTCAACCACA
>CAUYPK010079637.1:0-15033 GCA_963574355.1 Loris lydekkerianus | reverse complement strand
GGGGTGGGGGGGGGGGCGGGGTGTGTGCGGTGGTGGGGGGTGGTGGGGGTTACATACCCTTTAGTGTCCTGGTATTGCCCCCCCCCCCCCCCCCCCCCCCCGCTCCCTGAGCACTTCCTCCAGGGCACCCCATTCCTTAGTCTCAGGGAAGACAATTTTTCCATGGATGGGGCCAAAGGGTGGCAGGGGATGGGCACAGCTCTGTGGCTTGGACTGGCCTGGTGGTTGGCGACTGTAGTTACACACAACTGGACACTGTTTGCCTTAGAAAGAAGAAAACATTGCCCTTTGCAACAACATGGATGAACTGCAAGCCAGGCTCAGGAAGGCACACCTTCCATGTTTTCACTCACAAGTGAAATCTGAAAGAGTTGAACCCATGGGGACAGGTTATGGGGCTCCGGGAAGGAAGGGCAGGAGGTGCGGGCTCAGGAGGCTACTCTGCCTCACAGTGACTAACGTCAGTGAGTTACTGTGCCTGGAAGTGGCTGAGAGAGCAGATTTTAAGTGTTCCCACCACAAAAGACATGTCAGGTAATGCCGTTTATCGGCCTGGCACGCCCACTGAACACACCAGGCAGGGAGGCCCGCAGGCGCCTTACCTGGAGGTAGTGGCAGGACCGCAGGGGTGGCTTGAGGTCCGGGTGGCCCAGCGGTTTGTCCAGGTTGAGTGAGCTCTTGCGGTATGCCTCCTTAGCCTGGCTCACCGTGAGCGTCGACCAGGAGCTGCGCTTCATGTACTTGGCGTCGGGGGTCAAGGCCAGGCCCTCGCAGGCCGAGCACTTGACATCACTGTTGCTCTTGGAGGTCTTGAGGGAGAAGTCCCCGAAGGGGCTCTGCAGCGTGTCCGAGTAGCAGTGGGCCAGGGGGTCCAGCAGGTGCCGGTTGGCCATGCTGGGCGTGCGGTAGGTGCTGTCGCTGTCCAGGTTGTCGTCCGAGCTCCACCAGCTGCTCCCACCCGATCTGTGCCTGCTCTCCGGCTTGCGCTCCCGGCTCTTGCTCCGCTTGCCTTGCTTGGAGTGGTGGCCGTGGTGGTGGTCTTCCGCCCTGCTGTCCCCCTTGGTCCCGTTGGCGTTGCCCTTGGAGGAGCCCTCCAGGGAGTGCGACTTGGTGAAGAGCTTCTGCACGGAGTGGACCAGGTGCCGTATCCTCCCGGGGCTCTCGCTGCGCTGCTCGGCCGCCGTGGACGTGCGCTGGTACTGCAGGGTGTGGAACCCGTCCCTGTGCAGCGGCAGCTGCTTCTCGAACTGGTCCCGCAGGTTGGCGGGGATGCGGTTGATCTTGGCGCCGGCGTGGGCCATGGCGCAGTCGTCCCTGGCGTCGTGGTGCGAGCTGTAGTGCATCCTGGGGAAGGTGCTGCTGGACACGTGGTCGCCCAGCGCCACAGGCAGCATCACGCACTCGGAGTGCACGGAGCTGCGCGGCGAGCAGCGGTGGTGGTCCCCGGGGCAGCTGTCGGCCGGGCTGAGCAGGTAGGGCTGCCGGGCCTCCTGCACATGGTGCATGTGCTCCAGCGCATGGTCGCAGTCCTCGGGGCCCGCCAGGCCACACGTGTGGCCCGGACACAGCTGCGGCGGGTTGCGGCTTCCGGACAGCCCTTTCATGCTCCGGGGCGCGGGCGAGTACCTCTCCTCATTGAAGTGCTGCGCGGGCGGCCATGAGTACTGCGGGTCTGTGGACAAAACACAGAGACGGCTTTTAATACCCAGGGGGACCTGGCCGCAGCCCCGCCTGCTAGAAAAGCACAGCGTCTGCCGCGGGCTGGGCGCGCTGTATTTCAGCAGTCGGGTCCACTTCAGTCTGGACCTTCAGAATGGCAGTCACCCTTTTGTGTCCCGTTGTTGCCTCTCTCCCCGTAGGACATTCCCTGTGACTTCCTACACCAACAAATGTTCACCTGATAAGTCAGGTGGGAGAAAAACCTGTCACATTTCACTTAGATTGAGTTTTGTGGCTCAGCTTAAGAAGTTTGAAAATACCTGATATGGAATTAGTCATTAGGCCACGAACATCTCAGTCACACATCCTCCTAGCAGAGAGTGACTGGGGCTCTCAGCACCCTCTGTGTGGCGAAGTGTCTGCTGCTTCCTTCCATAAGTGCAAAGGCCATGTCTCCTGGGGCCTTCCTGTCCTCTTGGAGCCTTGCCTCTGGCCCTGGATGAGCTGCCCCAACTTGCAGGGATGATGGAAGCTGTGGCCACCGCATGGTACCACCTGCTTCATGGTGACTAAGCCAGGGAGGTGGCAGACCCCTCCTGTCTCTGTCTCTTCCCAGAGAGGCCTGGCCGCCCGAGGAGCAGGAGGGTCCTAGCCTTCTCCCCTTCTCTCTCTGCTTCTCCGGTCTGCTGCTGCTCCCCAGCTTCCTCCTCCCACCCCCAGCCTGTCCTGGGGCTGACCCTTCACACCCTGCACCGCGCACTTCCTCCCAGGGCTCCTGTCTGGCCCAGAGTCCTTCCCAGGACTGTTACAGCTGCCTCAACTCTGTGCCTTTGCTGCCTCGGTCCCCTCACCACCCAAACATGGCTGCGGTACTGCCCCACTTTGAATACTCTCCAGCCAGGGAAGGCCTCACCTGCAGGCCACCGACTCACCTGTGACTCCAGGCTGCCTCCAGGACAGCTGGCCCGGGGCAGGGCTGGCTTGCCCTGTGATGGCCCTGCACCATACCTGAACAGTCCCAGACCCAGACCACACACCACCACCTGGAGGTGAGTTTCCTGCCTGTGTCACCCAGAGCATACACCCCCACCCGGAGGTAAGTCCCCTACCTGTGTCATCTGCCATAATGTGTGCATGCTTCCTCACCCTCCACCCCCACCCTGGTTCATTCCCAGACCAGCAGTGCAGGCCTTGGCTCTACATGTGTGGCCCATGACGCTGGAGACCTAGACAGGACAAAGGTGGCCCCCCTCAGGAGCTGCATCACCATCCTATCAGGACGGAAGGACCAGCCCCCCAGGGGCATCCAACACCCCTTCCCTGGGCCACCTCATCCCTGGGTTTAGCTCAGTGGACTCATTGCTGGCCTGTGGCTCCTGCATCACCGGAGCTGAGATGTGCCAGTTATACGCAGAGGTCACAGGACCACCCACTCGGACACCCAAACAATGTTCAGATGGATGGCAGGGGAAGGAAGCTAAGAATTTTTCTTGTCCCGTCTAAGCCCAGCTCTCCAGGTAACCAGTGTGAGGAGAATGTCACCCCTGCCAGCACCGTGTGATTAGAGAACACCAAGGTGTGGGCTCAAAAGATGCCCTGTGTCCAGAACCAGGATTGTTGCCTGTCTGGGCCAGCTTGGACGGGGACATGCAGAAGGAAGGAATACAAGTTCATGGATTTCTGAGAAGTCAGAGGCCAGACTTAGTAGGGCAGGAGGGATCCATGGTGCAGGAGGAATCCTAGAGGATTTCTCATGCTGAGGACAGCGAGGTCCCCTTCCCTATCTGCTCCCAGCAAACAGACCCCACTTTGAGGAAGCCGGTCCCTTAGCTTCAGAGAGCAGCACGGGCACTGCCTTGTCTCAGGCCAGCCTGTCTTGCACGAGGGGCTGCTCCACAGCGCTCAGCACCTGCCCTCCCCAAGGCAAGTGACAATTAAGGCACCTTAATATATTAGGGAGGGCATTTATATTATGTTACATTTTAATATAATTAAAAGCAAGCTTTCAAAGGAAATTCAACATTCAACTGATAAATAGCAAGACTAGGTTGTGTCACCCAAAGTTTACAGCAGCAGAAAGGTCTCTTGCTATTACCTTCTGCTTTGTTTTTCCATTAACCTGTAATTTAACACAATTCTGATCTCCCTCCACATTAAAAACCAGCCTGTTGTTGTTCTACTCACGTATCCTATTTCTGCCTAATGTTTAGCCCAGAAGTTACATTATGAATGTGGCTACTTAAAAGAACAGGGTAAGAGATAAAAATTTAGCAGAAATACATTAAATTTGATTATGTAACACGTTGCTAAGACATTCCCATTCCATTGCACAGGATTGAATTTATTGACATATACATGGAAATGTATCCATTCCCTCTTAAAAATAATATCACAGTAACAACAAACAAGATGAGAACGTCCTGTAAATAATGGAAATAATAACAAGTATAATGAACACTTGTACTAGATTATTTTAATACTTCTGTACAACATATAATAAATACTTAGGGGCTGTTAATCTCTCCTTGTGAGAACGAGGTAACAAACACACAATGCAGAAGGCATCTTAGCTTCTTAATTTCCAGCTATTCAAGGCACCATTTTTGTTATTAAACAAGAGAAAAACAGCAATTATAGTCATTATTCGTTAACATACAACCATCTTCCCAAATTCAAAGTAGAATGTGAATACAAGTTTTACTGTTGGATTTATGAGCCTGTGGGCCTACTCGTTCTAAAAAGCATGTTGTGAGCGTAGGAATAAAACCTGTCAGCACAGCTGACATGCACAGAGAGGGGACAGTACAGTGCGTGGTGGTCCAGGTGTCACCTGGGGGGCCCCTCTGCCATTCCTCCCCACTCAGATTAAGAACTTCTGACTACAGCTAGGGACAGGGCTGTTCTTAGAGGGCAGAAGCCCGGGCCCCTCCTGGGGAATTCACCCACACAGCAGCAGAAGCCCAAGGTCCCTCAGTTAGGCCCCCAATGCTTTCGGAGAGAGGCTGCGTTCCAGCTCACAGAACCAAAAAAGAAAAGGTCTCTCTTGAGACACTGGAAACTCAGATGTTTTCTGTGTCTGCCTCTCGGGGCTAATCTGACCTGAATGAGTAAGACATCAGCTCCCAGTCACGAAGGAGATGCATTAGAAGACACGGCGCCTGTTCCCTGCCATCTATGCTGCTCTAACAGCCCCAGGAGGCAATCAGAGTTATCACCCACTTCTCACAGAGGACATGTCACGCTCTGAAGAAGGCACATTCCCAAGTTACAGCAGCTCACAGAGCCCAGGCTTCAGCTACAACCAAAGTGCCCTGACTTCAATTTATGCTGTTCTGGCAACCTCTGTTTTATGGAGAACACAGTATGTCTCCACCTGCTCCCAGTCCCAAGGTGCTTGCTCTCCTGCCCTGAGTTAATTCTCACAAAATGTTTAATTCCTTTAATGATGAACTGGGGACAAGGTATGCCCATGTCACACTGTCACATTCTGGCAGAGACAATAACCTCTTGGGCTCAGACCCGGCGGAGTAGCAGAGTCCATCCCATGGTGAGGGGAAAGCCAAACTCCACTCCTGCAGCTGTTGTCCAAGCTCAGTCCCTGGAGGGCAGGGAGAGGGCAGCTCCTTCAGCTGCCAACGCCTTGAAGGTCCCTGGCAGAGTCTGAGGACTCCCCGCACCTGCAACACTGTCACCATCGTGTTGAGGTGGATAAAAATGTTATCTCTTAAAACCATTCATCGGGGAATAGCATATGAATTATGCTTTGAAAATAACCCCAAACTCACCATTTTCTAACTACACAAGAGGTCAGGATGCCCACCTGACCACATACTGAATTGAGATCATGTGTCCTTGGCACCCTGCTGTCCATTCCGGGACGAGGTATGGGCTCCTGGTCTGCTCAGGCTGTGGCCAGGCAACTGCTATGCATGCTTTTGGGTGACAGAGGGGATGGATCACAGCCTTGTTCCTGGGGAGCTGAAATCCAGACAGCCACAGAGTATCAGTCTGACAGCAGCAACACCGTCACTTCAGTTGCTGCAGGGCTGTCCAGGCCTGGGGTCCAGTGGCTACAGTTGCAGCCCAGTCCCCGCAGTGTCCACTCGGTTCCCTCTGTCACTCTAAAGAGCCTCACTGAGGTCAACCCCGGAATCAGCCTTTTATTTGCAGAAGGAGTTTAATAAAACAAATACTTGGGAGAAAAACCAGACTCTCTGGGACACAGAATCAAATGGCCACCTTGGAGGGTGAACTGCCCAGGAGGAAGATTTCGTCCCTCACACCTCCATCCCAGCTCACACCTGTGCTTTCGCGAAGTCTCTCAGTTGATCTGCCCTGGGTCCCATGTGCGGTCTGGTCTCATACTCAGCAGAGATTTACCTCAGCTCTGTGACTGGCAGGCTCAACAGTGTGATTGATAATTCCTAAGTTGTACAAGTAGTTTTAAAAAAATCCCCTCTGATCCCACATATATTGAAGTTCTAATCTAAAAGAAAAACAGCAGATAGATGTCTCTTGATGGTATCATGTGAACATAAGGAGTTTTGGGATCCTAAACTCAGGGGCTCAACTCTTCAACTCTTTTTCAGAATTTCATTACATTTTCGATTAAGCATTGTGATAGGAACATTTGCAACTTAATAGCACTTAATTACCCAAAGACCTCTTATTTATGGAATAAACAGCTTTTAAACAGAATCCTATTGTAACATTCAGAAACAATGACTTCCAAAGCACAAAGAAAACTGCTATCAGTTGTAAACCTAATCTCATTATTCCAGAGGCCAAAAGTTCATAACTTACTTACTATATTAGAAAATTTGCTTTGTAAAATATACCTTTAGCATCACAAAAGTAATTATAGTTGTTTCTCAAACCTTTTTCTTCCTCAGTTTCTTTTGATATAAATTAGAGCCTCCTTAATTTAAATCAACCAATCTTCTCCTCTTATATTTTACATATTTTGGGTGATTATCTCATATTTTTGTTTCGACAAAAATGTATAACCTTCCGAGGACTCACAGATGCATATGCCAGAACTCAGCAAAGCTTGCTTTAAAACATGGGGACGAAATCCTTATGTCCCTATGAGGGACGAAATCTTCGTCCTGGGCAGTTCACCCTCCAAGGTGGCCTTTTGAGAATGCCTTTTGAGAATTATTTATTAAACAAATTTAATTCACAGTAGTTTTTTTTTTTTTTAGAGACAGAGTCTCACTTTGTCCCCCTCGGTAGAGTGCTGTAGTGCCACAGCTCACAGCAACCTCCAGCTTTTGGGCTTAGGCGATTCTCTTGCCTCAGCCTCCCAAGTAGCTGGGACCACAGGTGCCCGCCACAACACCCGGCTATTTTTTTTTTGTTGCAGTTTGACCGGGGCTGGGTTTGAACCCGCCACCCTCGGTATATAGGACCGGCGCCCTACTCACTGAGCTACAGGCACCGCCCAATTCATAGTAGTTTTTAAGGTACTGTTGATGACTTCCTCGCTTGAAGTTTTATGAAAATTAAATTATTTTGAGGGGACAGAACCCTTGGCACACACTGTAAGTTAAGCCCC
This sequence comes from Loris lydekkerianus, assembly GCA_963574355.1. NCBI lineage: Eukaryota > Metazoa > Chordata > Mammalia > Primates > Lorisidae > Loris > Loris lydekkerianus. The sequence goes on along the minus strand of CAUYPK010079637.1, from coordinate 7,817 downwards.
ACACTGCCCACTGAGAAGCAGCCCAAATCTGTTTGCTGCCATCAGTACACAGTATAGTTTTAGGAAAAGCATATTCTTCCAATAAGTTGGTGACAAAACAGGTAAGTAAATTAACGCCATTAATCTACTTTTTCCCTGTTATTAGTGACTATCAATTGAACATTTTTAAACAGGGAAAATTCCTTTGGGGGAGAGAATATCTTATTTGGGGAATCTATAGGTAAGGCCCAGGAATTTGTATGGCTCATCTGGAAATAATTCCCATGTGAGGGAGTAGAGAAGTGAGTCTGACTATGGCAGGTGGATGGATGACTCGGCATCATCTCACGTGTGCTATCCCACTTGAAGGAGGGCCCTGGGGGTGCTGGGCAGGTGGACACTCCCAACACCCATGAAGAGTCACGCTCAGCGTTTTGTGTGACGTGTTTCCCATACTAGAAAGATCCTCTTTGTGAGTTAGATTCCTTAGAAGTGTTTCTGAACTTTTGAGTATAACTGAACCTCTTTCAACTCACGTCAGTAGAAATCAGAGAGGAGGGTGTTCGTATAAATCAATCTCTCCTTTCTACCTATTTTGTAAAAACTCTGTTTTTAATAAGTCTATTGTAAATGGAAGTAAAAATAGTTTTGCACATTTCTCTGAATCAAATAGGTATATTAAAAATTAAAATGTGCTGTTACGCTTAGGATGCAGTAAAGCATGACTCTCTTACTTGAGGGCATTTATAAATTAGTGTGACCTTCTGGGAAATAAATTAGGTGAAATCTTAGAAGCTATAAAAATGCCTATAGCCTTTGGCCTGGTAATTGGAGTTGTGGTATTCCATACAAAAATACTCTTCAAAAAAGAAACGTATTTGGCACAAGGATGTTTCAAGGAACATTAGAAAAACCAATCCTGCATTGCTTATTTGTTTACTCACTGATGTTCTAGAAAGGGACATTTGATTTTGCAAATACGAATGAGGAAGTCAGGTAAATTTTGAAAATATCTGAATATGAAGCAAGAGAAAGAGGGTGGGAATGGCAGTGCTGCTGGCCTCTGCACAGTGGACAGCCCAAGCCCTCCTGGGCATTAGCCACAGGCCTGAATTCCATGCGGCTCTAACCTCTGCCAGTTATGTAAGAGGGAGACGTGGGTGTCGTTGTCCACACACTGGGAACGTGGGAGCTGCTCAGAAAAACACAAGTCCAAAACTGAAAGAACATTTTCTTCTTAGAGAATATTAAAATATAAAAAGAAGAAGTGAAATTTGTCGGGTTCAGATAGTGTGTCAGGGGCACCCGCGACCCTTAAGTTCTGCCTTTGTGCTTAGGTCCCATAGTCCCGTCAGGGCATTTCCCCGCAGGACATAACACTGAATGGAGGAGCTGAAGCGAGATCTGCGTCTCTGGCGCTCATCTAGGGGAGGAGTGGGTGGTGCAGGGATGCCCAGAGGCCCACCTGAGAGCAGCCCTTGGCCTGGGACCTTTGTCCTGCAACCCTTGGCCTATGACCCCAGCTAGAGAGCCCAGACCTCTCAGCTCTGTCCTGGCCCTGCCAACTCCCCAAGCCATTTTACATACAAGAGCGCCAAGGTCCCCAAGGGGAGGCCACGCCACCAAGGCCCCCCTTGCCCTATGCCCAGCCAGGACCCCCACCACTGCTCCTTCTGGGCTGTGACCCCTGAGAGCCGCCTGTGTCCAGTCTGCATGGCTGCTGGGAAGAACAGATGAACAAAGCACAGAAAAGATGCACATTTGTAACCTAAGTATGAAGCTGTGTCCTTTTTAGCATGTAGAACTATTTCCTAATTTTCATTCCAAAATTTCTGACATTGTATTTTTTCACATAAGACTATGAAACAGAATAAAAGGCTGTTTGTTAATTAACCTTTTTTATTTGTTTGGGACACATTTGGTGCATGTAGAGTTTGACAATTTAAAAATAAGAGATTTCCACTTCCTAATCCTACTTGCTCATTTTTCTTCTTCTTGCCAGAACAGAACATCCTGCATTAACTGCCCACATGTCACAGGCTGTATGACCAGTGCTGCCTCAAGTCCTCACAGTATCCACCCTAGGAAGGAAGAGCCCTGTACTCTTTAGTGATGAGAAAGCCCAGGTGTATGGGATGAGAGGCGCGCTGGTGGCCACAGGGCTGGATAATCTCAGACGCCATGTCCCACAGGAGCTGTTGGTAGGCTCTGACCACGGCCTGGCCTCCAGCACAAACTCCATAGACACCACCAACACAGCAAATGAAGTCCCCAAACAACTGTTGGCACCAATGGTTGTGGCCAGACCTGCCCAGAGCCCACTGCCCCAGGCAGCCAGCTTCCTTGGAGTCTTCATCTCCTGGACAAGTGAGACCCTGATGTCCTTGGGGACACTAGTTAGCCCTTGTCTTGATAGTAGGAGAAATCCAGGGGATGTGTGGTGGAGTCTATCACGGCACAGCCTTCCATGGGGCCACTCGACGTCCCCTGTGTTTGGGAATGCTGCCTGAGCCATCAATATGAAGTCTCCGCCACCTCTGTCACCCTGACACAGGTCCTCACTCCTCTCTTGGGCCATGGCAACAGTTCACAGGGGCATCCCCCAGCCTCCTCCCCCACCCCTCCTGCCATACTGGACACCAGGGTCAGCTTTCTCTTTCCAAAGACTAGCTCAACTTGCTTCTGCTCTCTACAGAACAACCAAGCAGACCTGCAAACCTCAAGGTCCACACCCTCACATAGGTGGGTCCTCACACTCTGGGCTCAGTGGACCTGGCCTCCAGTTCAATCCCAACACTGGCTCTTCCTGGGCTGGGAACTTAGTGCCCTTGGACTCTGGGACCATCCTTCTGCCTGCAGACCTTCTCCATCTCCCCTGTCCACCACCACCCACACTGCATCTAAGATCTTCTGTCTACTTCAGTTGCCAGTTGCTGTTGACACCATCCAGAGGTTGAAACACACATCACATGTCAAGTTTCTGCCCTATCCTTTAAGGAGTGGGAGGTCCTCACCCCTGCTGGCAGCAGGAAGAAAGCTGAACAAACTGAAAATCAACTCTTCTAAAATCCCTTAGACACCGAGCTCATGGGGCAAACCTCTCTCCCCAGATTAGAGGCACAGACAGGGATACAGAGAATCAGAGCTCAGGGGGCTCAGGGATGTGGAAAAGGTCAGACAGGAGGTTAGGGCCTTTTCAGTCTCACCTGCAAGGATTCAGTTTGTGCCTTTCTGAAGAAAGGCTCTTGTGGGAAGGAAAACAAAATACTGAGTGGCTCTGAGAGCCTTCCACAGACGCTCTCATGGATCCAGCCTGAGTGGCGCTGAGAGCCTTCCTCAGACGCTCTCACGGATCCAGCCTGAGTGGCGCTGAGAGCCTTCCTCAGACGCTCTCATGGATGCAGCCTGAATGGTGCTGACAGCCTTCCACAGACACTCTAATCCAACCTCTAATTTCAAAAGCTCTTTTGGCAACAGGTTAATGAACCTCCTCATGCAAGTGGCAAATAAACCTGGCCTAAAAAATCTGTTTTAATTTTTTTAGATTATCTCTACACAGACAAGGACTCTATAACTTCTGGTTTGGGGTGTGGGACGGAGGATGTCATGGCATAAAGGGGAGTTGATTTCTGTGCTCTATTTATGGGGAGCCCTTCCACACCTCTTAGAAGCTCCTTCTGTTTTCCACCAACAGCTGACTTGCTCCTCACTTCTGCCACCTCATGTCACCTGATGGCACAATGTACACAGGGCCCTTCTCAGAATCTGAGTGCCCCCAGGGCCCTGTCACTGCCTTGGTTTCAGAGTCTACTGGAGAATGTGGGGTGGGATGGGATTGGAAAAGAGGTGACCCCAGTCACAGGAGACTCATCTTAGCCATGTGGTGGGAGGCACAGGTGCTGGAGTGATAATTCACTGTGCTAAACACTCTGTGATCATCTGGCACTAACAACATGTATGTGTCATATTGAGATGTACACACACATAATTTATGCAATATATACTATATAACTAAAATACATAATTAAAATTATTTTTCAATAGTCAAAGATGACTAGAATAGAAATATGTAAGTAAACATGGTCTAATTTGCTTTTTAGAACCACAATTCAATTTATTTATTGTTATAATATTGGAAAACCAAGAAAAGCAAGTTTTAAAGACTCAACAACTTACTTACTAAGCATGGTAAATGGCAGGGAAAGCCATTCATATCCTCTGAGCTCAAACCTAATACAAACACTTAGCTGCTGGAACATCTGGGTCCCAATTACACCCCAGTTATTTATTAGCTGATCGATGTTTGACAGACTGAATTTCTTCATCTAAAAGTGGGAAAATAACCACAACCGAGTTATTGTGAAGCTCAGATGTCATAGCAACACCATTTCTATTCTGTGTACCTTGTATGTACAACATCAATACCTGTGTTAGGTAACTTGCTTTCTCCTTTAATAATTTGTATTTAATGTCCATTTTAAGCTTACAGTTAGTGTGCCACAGCTAGAGAAGACACAATTTGAAGACAAAAACAAAGACACCTAAAGAGCTAACACTGCCCTGACAAATGAGGGTGAAGCAGACAGATTTCATTACCACCAGGAAGCAAGCTGGGGGCAGTGGCTACTCCAGTTAGGGCTGGACATCAGCAAACTCAATTTTGTGCCCAACTGGAAGGCTGGGTGACATAGACAAGTCACACGGTGTGAGGACACAGATGTATCCACACGAGCACCCTAGATAGCGGCTGTCTGAGATGCACCAGACTCCAACATCTCGAAGTGGCCATTGGTTTTAATCACCTTTACATTTTCCTACAGATGTCATTGCAATGAAACTTGGCTTGAATGAAATTCAGTGACTATGTTGCCCTGGATGAAGGGCCTCCATTCCAGCAATTTCCCAGGTGCAAATGATGAATACTTTGAAGGTCATTTTGTGCAAGGCTCCCTCATCCGCCATCTGTATTCCAGGCTCCTCCTCCCCCAGAAGACACATTACAACACCAGGGTCTTGTTTTCAAAAAGTAAACATACATTTGTGACTCCTAACCTGACAAGCAGATGGATACCAACTTCTCCCCTACTTCATGACACCCAAATCCAAGCATAGCTGCAGAGACAGTCTCGTGGATGTTGCCTTCAGCTGGACTTGGACACGTGTATCCAGAACACTTACTTACTGCGTCAGCACAGGGTGTGCCAGCTCGTGTGTCTGCACTGGGCAGGGCGAGGCCCCTGGCTGGAACATGGGGAGGGCTTTACTAGCAGAAGGTTCCAGGTGGTTCTCCAATGATGAGCAGTTCTTTGCTCTCATTCATCAAGGCTGTGGGTGGTGGGGAGACCCAACTTGGTGATGTGGCAGGGTGGGCAAGGCTCCCCTGCAGCCTCTCACCCATCAGGCGCCTTCTGTGCTCCTCTTGGGCTCCACGTCCTCTTCCTTTCCTGCCCAGGGCCAACTGCCCCAAATCTTCCCCCCACCCCAGTCTCATGTCCAGGCTCAGTCTCCACTGAAGCCCTGAGCTCACCAGGCCTCCCTCCCCACAGCTGCCAGGCCCCTACTGACATTGCTTCTTTTGAAGGACAGAATGAAAGTCAACTTCTATGGTTCTGACAGCTTTGTGGGTGGGCAACCTGGTGGTCCTTGCTGGTGGACCAATATTGTATGTGCGCATACCCTGGCTCAGCCTGCCCTCACTGGTGCAGCCCTTGTGCACCCACCCATGCAAGGATTTGGGCCTCACAGGGCCCTGCCTTCTGCAGACCTTTCTGGTCTTTCAAATGAAGCCAGAAACCTGGGTCGTGAAGGAAACTCTGCATTACTAGTCTGCTAAGTCGGTTTAAAGAACACCTTGTGGGCAAAAGGAAACATATCAGAGGCTGCCAGAGCTGAGTGGCTGCCAATCCTTGTATGCTGAGCCCTCCGCAGGTTCTGCTGACAGCAAATCTTTTCTCTGGTAGGTCACCCCAATGTCCAGATTGCACTCCTTGGGCCTTGGCTCCCACCCATCTCCCTCTCCAAGGCCCCTCACCAAGCTCTGGTTCCCAGATGAAAAAGGCACCTGGTTAGGCCCTTAAACATCAGGCCCTTAATCTTCCCCCATGGGAAGATTTGCAAAAGGAGCACTCAGTAGAATTTCCCAAGCCACCTCTCATGGCCCGTGTTTCATCACAAGCCCATTCACCTCTCTGGAGGTGGAGACCTCAAGGGCAGAGACAGAGACTCCCTCGCCAGCCTGACCCTTCCTCTGTGGACACAGCCCAGGCTCAGACACACCCCACAGGAGTCCCCCTGCCCCAGCAATGGCCACACTGACAGCCGTCGAGGGATACAGTGCCAGTTGGGCACTGTCATGGAGGCACGATTTATTAAGGCCTCTTGTGGGGCTTGGACACTGGCCAGCAGCTGTCCTACTCCAGCCTCACCTCCCTACAGCACCTCTACACTGGTGGGAGCTGCCTTCTTGTCCTTGACATTGTGCATAGGTGGGAGTCAGTGATCTGGTTGGTGAGGGAGTGCACGGGGGGGGGAGTGAGTGATCTGGAGGGTAAAGGTGTGCACGGGTGGGAGTGAGTGATCTGGAGGGTGAGGTGTGCACGGGTGAGAGTGAGTGATCTGGAGGGTGAAGGTGTGCACAGGTGGGAGTGAGTGATCTTGTGGGTGAAGGTGTGCACAGGGGGAGTGAGTGTTTTGGTGAGTGAGGGTGTGTCCCAGAGAAGAGCCAGCAAAGGTCTTCAGACCCAAGAGGGAGAGCAGGTGAGGGGCCTCTGGTGAGGAAATGGACACACCAGGGATGGGTGACGATAGTTGCCTTCTCTCAGCACATCCTGCTCCCACTACTTCTAGAAAATTCTAGACCCTTACCGTAAGGAAATCAGTCTATATGTCTCTAAAGTACAGAGTTACAGATATATATATATATATATATATATATATATACACAATCAGGGTTGTTCATAAAAGAACACAAAGATGGCAGGCCTGTAATTCAGTGGGTCGGGTGTTGGCCATATATTCAGAGGCTGGATCATCTGAATGAACCCAGCCTGGGCCTGCCAAACAGTGACAACTGCAACAACAGCAAAAATAATAGTCAGGCATTGTGGTGGGCACCTGTAGTCCCAGCTATTTAGGAGGCTGAAGGAAGAGAATTGCTTGGGCCCAAGAGTTTGAGGTTGCTGTGAGCTATGACTCGATGGCACTCTACCCAGGGAGACAGCTTCAGCCTTTGTTTCAAAAAAAAGAAAAACTAAAAAAAAAGAACACAAAGAAATAAACATCTGAAAGAAGAGTTCTTGGTAGATATCATAATTATTATGAGATACTCATCTACTTAATGCTGTGCAGATAATTAAAACATGGTATGTAATGTCCTATTAAAGACCTTTCCCCTATATGTGTCTGCTCTGTAGATGGCTCTCAGTATTATTTTAATATTCAGGTATTTTAAAATTACATGTCTCTACATTTTCTCAGTGTGGTGCCTCAAATATAAGGTGTGTTGAATATTTTTATTTATTTATTTATTTTTAAGATCAATATTTTATTTTATTTTTTATTTATTTATTTTTTTTATTAAATCATAGCTGTGTACATTGATATGATCATGGGGCATCATATACTAGCTTCATAAACCATTTGACACATTTTCATACCAATATTCAACATAGCCTTCCTGGCATTTTTATTTTTATTTTTTAAATTTATTTATTTTTATTGTTAAATCATAGCTGTGTACATTAGTGCAATCAAGGGGTACAATGTGCAGGTTTCATATACAATCTGAAATATTCTCATTGAATATTTTTATTTTTAAAAAAATTTTGAGACAGAGTGTC
>CAUYPK010079634.1:0-14467 GCA_963574355.1 Loris lydekkerianus | reverse complement strand
CCTCAATTATTGTAATTGTTTTGGGTATATATTTTTATTTTTGAAATTTACCAGTGGCTGCTGCATTTTCTACCTCAGCTTATACTCGAGTCACTAAGTTTTCCCAGTTTTAGGGTAAAATTAAGGGGGTCGGCTTATACTCGGGTTGGCTTATACTCAAGTATATATGGCATATGATCATACTGATTGACAACAGTAAAATAACATTTGAGAATACCTAACATCTTTTGACTAAAAACTCCCAGCAAGTTAAGTGTAGAGGGTTGTTACCTTAACTTTGTAAAGACATCTGCAAAGACCCATTATCTAATATTGTGCTTAAAGGTGAAAGACGGTTTTCCTCCAAGATTAGGAATAAGATAAGACTGCTCTTACTACTGTTTTTCACCAAAGCACTAGAACTTCTAATTACTGCAATAAGGCAAGAAAAATAAATGAAAGGCATAAAGATTGGAAAGGAAAGAATAACATTTTATTTATAAATAGCATGATTTATCATGTAGAAAATCTCAAGAGATCTATAAAAAAAATCTCCCCAGTTTAGAAAGGTTACCGCTACCAAATCAACTGCAGTTTTACACACTGACAATGAACATACAGAGACCAAAATTTTAAACTCAGTATCATTTGCAATCATTCCAAATAAAATTAAATACTTTGTATATACTTAACAAGACATATGTGGGAGTTATACACTGAAAACTACTAAATGCTAGTAAGAGAAATCCAAGGAGACTAAAGAAATGGAAGGAGACTTATTGTATTCATGGATTAGAAGATAACCACATGGTAAAGATGTCAAACTGATTATAAGAATTCCAGTGAGGTTGTTCTGTAAACATAGACAGGAAAGCTTATTCTAAACATTTATATGAAAAGACACATGTCCTAGAAGAGCTAAAGCAATCTTGACAAAGAAGAATAAGAATAAAATGGGAGGAATAAGTGAACCTAATATTAAAGCTCATCATTTAACTATAGGAGTAAAGATGTTGGTACTGGTGGAGGATTGACACATAGATGAATGAAACAATAGAGAAAATCCAGAAATAGACCTGTGCACATATGCCTAGCTAATTTTTTTTTTTTTTTTGAGACAGTCTCACTATGTTGCCCTCAGTAGAGTACCATGGTGTTACAGCTCATAGCAACCTCAAACTTTTGGGCTTAAGCAATTCTCTCATCTCAGCCTTCCAAGTAACTGGGACTACAGGCACCTGCCACAACGCCCAGCTATTTTTTTTGTTTAGTTGTAGTTGTGATTGTTGTTTAACTGGTCCAGGCCGGATTTGAACCTGCCAGCCTTGGTGTATGTGGCTGGCACCGTAACCACTGTGCTACGGGTGCCAAGCCAGCCTAGCTAATTTATAACAAAGGTGAAAAATACTTCAGTGGAGGAAGGGCAACCTTTTCAACAAATAGTGCTGGAGTTAAGAATAGCAACGACAACAACAACAACAACAACAAAAACAGCTAAACTTGATGTTTATATGAGTATTTACTTAAAATAGATTACAGAATAAATGTAAAACATAAGCCTATAAAAGTTTTAGGGAAAAAGGTAGAAAATCTTTGAGATGTATAGTCCTGGCAAGGGTTCTTAGACTTGACATCAAGAGCATGTTTCTTAAAAGAAAAACTTAATAAAATATATTTAATCAAAATTTAAAACTTTTACTCTGTGAAAGCCCATGTGAAGAGAATCAAAAGACAAGCTACGGACTGGGAAAGGATTATATGCAAACTGCATATCTGACAAAGAACTAATATCTAGAGTGTACGAAAGAAGTCTCAAACCTGAGCAGTGAAAAAGAAAATCCAATTAGAGAATGGGAAAAAGACATTTCAGGAATGAGGTAGATAGACAGCAAGTAAACACATGTGAAGTTGTTCAGCATCACTGGCCATCAGTGAAGTGTAAACTAACCACGTTAATGGCTGTCACCACACATTTATCAGAATAGCTAAAATAAAACATAATGAAACACCAAATGCTGAGAAGAATGCAGGCAAATGGGATCACTCATGGATTGCTGGGGGGAATTGCCATGGTACAGTCACTCTGGAAAACTGTTTTGCAGTTTGTTATAAAATTAAACATACAACTACCCTTCAATCCAGCAACTACATTCCAGGGTGTTTATCTAAGAGAGAAGAAAATTGTGTTTACATAAAAGTCTGTATACAAAAGTTTATGGCAGTTTCATTCATAATAGCCCCAAACTAGAAACAATCTAGCTCTCCTTCAACAGTTGAATGGTTAAAGAAACCTGGTATGCCTGAAATACTACCCAACCATAAAAAGGAAAGAACCATTGATACATGCTGCACCCTGGATGAATCTCCAAAGAATTATGCCGGGTGAAGAAAAAATAAAATCCCCAAAGGGAGTTATAGAGCACATGATTCCATTTATATAACATCCTCAAAATGACAAAATTATAGGGATGACAACAGATGCGTGGTTGCTGGGTTCCTAGGACTTAAGGGTGATGGGGAGAGGAGGTAGGGATAGAAGTGACTGTGGTTATAAAAGGTAGTATGAAAGACTCTCATGTCTACAAAACCAATTTAAAAATCGGTGGTATGCACCGTACTGTATTCCTGGCTACTCAGGAGGTTGAGGCTATTTGGGAGGCTAAGGCAGAAGGATCACTTGAACCCAGGAGTTTGACGTTATAGTGCATTATGATCACACCTCTACACTGCAACCTGAGCAACAGAGCTAGACCTGGTTTCCAAAAATAAATAATTATTATAAATAAATAGGGTTTTATAGCACAAGAGATCCTTGTGACAGAACTGTTGTGCATCATGACTGTGGCAGTCACAGGAATCTTCATAGCTGGTAACATTGCTTAGAACTAAATACACATCACACACACACACACACACACACACACACACACAAGTGTATACAAAACTGGTACATCCAAATAGCACTGATAGATTAGATCAATGTTAAATTTCTGATTTGGGTATTGTTCTATAGTTTCTAAGATGTTAGCATTGGGGGACACTGGCAGAGGGATATATGGGTCTCACTGTATTGATTTGTACAACTTTGCATGTGGATCTGTACAATGATCTCAAAACAATTTTTTTTGAAAAACAGCACTTAAACTGATCTCAAAACAAAATCTACACTGATAAATGAAAAATAACATAATATGGATCGAAATTCCTATAGAGGGGTGGTGCCTGTAGCTCAAGCAGCTAAGGCACCAGCCACATATATCAGAGCTGGCTGGTTCGAATCCGACCCGGGCCTGCCAAACAATGACAACTACAACCAAAACATAGCTGGGCATTATGGCGGGCTCCTGAGGTCCCAGCTACTCTGGAGGCTGAGGCAAGACAATTGCTTAAACCCAGGAGTTTGAGGTTGCTGTGAGCACTGTATCCAGGGCTATCGCTTGAGTCTCTATCTCACACACACATAAAAAAAAATTCCTATAGTGGTCCAAAATATTGCTTCTGAATATGTTAGTTTGAATAATACAAAATTGCCTATGTCAAACAGTTTTTAACTTACAGAGAAAACAATTTCATATGTCTCAAACTGATGCCAGTTAGCCTTAATAAGAAATTATCAGACACTGGGAGAAGGGATAGGTTAGTAGTACTTTATACAGTTTATGTGAGTAATTGTAACAATGGAAGTTATTACCATTTTATTATTTTATATTGTAGCAAAGTGGAAGTTGGCTTTTCATATCCTTGAGAATAAATTTGAAGATTTTTTTCCTTTTACATAGACTTGATTTCTTGACAAAACATTTAATGAAAAGTTCACTATATTCTTGTCTGCTTATAATTAATGGAAGGTTACAGAAGGAAAAAGGAGCCAGATTTGTTGAGTCACTGCGTACTTGATATATGTGGTATTAGCATTAAATTAAAATAGCATATTTTTTGAACTCCTAATTTAAAAATATTTCTTAGTAATCTTCCTGTTTGCTGCTTCCAGTGTGGGCAATTGTTGTGGCACTATTACATTTCAAGAGTAGAGAACTGTTGGTAAATCACGTTTGTATGAGCCTCCTCTTTTCTGCAGACCTGCTTGTCAGGGATGGGGCTAACCACTCTAACACAGACCAAGCACTGTGACTCACGGTGGCCAGGCAGCCCTCAGAAGATCCTTTTGAGAAGTCAGGAGGGTCTAGTGAGTCTGTGGGATATGGTTCCAGGCACTAAAATGACAGATACATGCAGTGTGGTGTCTGCACATAGAATATAATATAATCCATGTTCATTTGCTTTTATCCACTCATTCCTGTATCTATTATAGCTCTTTTTCCTTTCACACACAGAAAAGGAAGAAATGCTTTGTTAAAAATAAAAACACCTTTGAGCTTTTCATGCCAGGAAAGAGTACACTGATGTTACATAAACAAGTCCACAAATGCCTGTGAAGTATGTATTGGAAGAATGTAATCCTATTTAATCAGAATTTTTAAATCAATTGGTTGTGCGTAATTGTAATTTGGATGAGTGACCACTTGAGCATTCCAAGTACAAGCAGTAACCTTCATCCTTTGCCCATGCCAATTGATCTGGCTTTCATAATAGGGTCCTCTAGCACCCAAGTTCACACGTGGGTGACTGGTTTCTGAGAGATTTACTACAATGGCTGTTAATTCAGGCTTTGAAGTCTTAGGAACTCATCCTTGAATCTGAAATGTCACCCTTATTAGCAAATTACTTAACTTCTTCATGCTTTCATTTTCTCATATATAAAGTGAGGGAAATAAAACCTACTTCACTGTGCAGTTGAGAAGACCAAATTAGAATATAATGTATCTGGCACGGTTCCATCCACAGAATAATGCTCACAAACCAAGAGAAGGACTAAAAATATCCAGGAACCAGATCTTCCTGGCTGGCTGCAAACTTTGTTTTGCCCAAGAGCCCCAGCAGAGGAAATTCTTTGCCTACCCTGGCCTGTGTACCTTCTCAAAGTGCTGTCACCACGGGTGCTTGGTCCCTTTCATTCTTCAGGCCTCCCACCTGCACACTTCTGAATGAGGGAACCAGGAGCAATTGCTGTGTTGAGCACACACACTATTTTCTTCTGCCCGTTTTCTGTATTTGTTGATGATTATAGTATAGAATATCTTTCTTTTCTGAAATTGAACATCTCCCAAAAGTTCCAGTTGTGTTTATTTGGATGAGGATCTATGAATTTTTCAGTGGAAAAATAAAATTTTCAAGTCATCTAATTTATTATCAACCATCTCAATCCAAAAAGAATTTGAGGCATCTTACATAGCAAATATACTTTTTTAAAAGTAATCTGAAATTGTGTTTTTAAACAGATATTATCTTCATTTACTGATAAAGAACTCCATGCATATGCAAAAGCTGGCGCTGTCGCTGAAGAGGTCTTAGCAGCTATTAGAACTGTGATTGCATTTGGAGGACAAAAGAAAGAACTGGAAAGGTTTGTTTCTTCTTTATGTTGATAGAAATGTTAAACTTTATGCCAAATTCATATCCCTTGAGGTTGACTGTGTTAATTATAAATATTTTATCTGATATATACATACAGGGTGGCCACAAAGTTAGTGTGCAATTTAAATTTAAATTACACATGAATTTTATGGCCACCCTGTATGCATTTTAATGGGTATATGATTGTGTAACTAATATTCAGGAGAAATTGCAATCTAATTGTTCTTTTCTTATGTCTGCTAATTCACAGGATTTTCTAGAGTTCTTCAGATAGGCCATGACATAAAAATTGTTTCTTAGGGCCAAATGTATTTTATATCTCTGATGGATTTTTTTTTTCTGCCTATCAAGTTAATGTTTAATTCTCCAGAATAGAATGAATATTTTACATAAGGTCTGTGAGGTCATTTTAATCTGTGGTTCATTCTCCCTCTTGCCCAAGTCTGTCTACTCAGTTGAGCTATGCTCCATGATTTGGAAGAAAAAAATATAACCAAAAACCACATTTGTACAAAAATTCAAAATCTCTTCTATTATGTATTTAGTATTATTCTTGCAACTGCTCCTTTTTATTATATTTCTGAGTATATAAATAGTAATATTTTGAAGTTTATAATATTCATCAGCTCTATTGATTTTCAAATGTAACAGACTAAAATTGAATATAAATTTTTATATTCTCATACGATATTTTAATGTTATGAATATGTATATGTTTTGAAAATAGGAAAAAATAAACTATGTTATTTCAGGAGGTATATACTGGGTAGAAATGAAGACAAACCAGAGGATTTTTGTAAGTCATAGTAATAGTCACCTCTGGGGAAGATGAAAAACTGCAGTAAGACCAGAATACATCGTGGGGTTCCAGAACATGTCTGTGGTTCTGGCAGTGCTCTGTTTCTTTACCTCAGTTGCACTCACGTGATTATTCACTGTATAATTATCTTTCCAACTGTACATAAGTGTTTGAAATACTCTTGTTCATGTGATAGATTTTACGCCCACAAATATATCCTTTGAGAATAATTTGTGTTGGCTAAGTGCCATGGTTCAAAGAAAAGTAGTATCTATGCTTTATTTAAATTTCTGCTAAGATTTTTGCTTTTGCTTTAAAATGCACCTGACAGATAAAATGAGAAAGTCCTGCTTAATGGTTGGGCAAACATCCAATCAAATAAAGCCTCTGTTCTCATGGAGCTTAAATTTGGACAGGGGAGCGGAAGGGTACAGACAACTCAAATACACGAATACCTAATATACATGTTGGGGGTAAATATTATTTGGGGAAATAAAACACTCTGGAGTCATATCAGACAGTTTGAGGAAATAAAATACTCTCTCTTAGAAAATAATGGGAATATTTAGAGAAGTTATTCAGAAAAATCCTTTGTGATAAGTTAATATTTGAGTTGAGACAGGAGGAAATTTTGAACTTGAGATTCTTTTTCAGTTTTCTTTTTTAGGTGGACCAGAAAAAGTCTATGCCCAATAGCACAGGGAGGCAGAGTTTACCTACTTTTGCCTAGTTGCTGAGCTAGGGAGAAAATATTTCCTCATAAAAATCAAAATCTCAGGTCTGACCCCCATGTGAGATTGGGGTCTGAATTTATACTACTCTGTGGACTAGAAAGCTCTCCTAAAGCTGGAGATTTCATGTTAAAAATGAGTCCTGGTCCAATGATGCCAGAGTGTCTGCTAAAATAAATTAAAATTGGCTGAAAATTAATGAATTAAATGGCCAAATGAAGAAGGTAGAAAAAGAATAATAAAGCATGAGAAAAAAATAATAAAGGTAAGAACAAAAATTAATTTAATAGAAAATTAAAGGCAAAAATGCAGAGCATTGACAAATCCATAAACTAATTCACTGAAAAGAGTGTTAAATAACTCAGTATTTTGTAAGTTTACTCAGGAGCAGAAAGAAAAATGAATAAGTAAATCTTGCTGGACATAAAAAACAATCTATTTTTAAAATTATAGTTCATACCAATAAATTTTAAAACACTGGTGAAAAATACAGGTTAAAACCTTCATTTAAGAAGAAGAAAGCCTGAATAAACCAATAATCATTAAAAGAGTTGAATTCAAAGTTAAAAATCTCCTCCATCTTCCACTGCCCCCACCCACAAACAAGCAAAATCCACCAGGTCCAGACAATTTTATAGGGAAGTTCTACCAACATGTCAAGAAAGTGATGGAAAAGATGGAAAAAGAAATGTTGTAAGTTCATTTTATTAGGCTAGCGCATGTAACTTTGACACCACAACCAGACAGGTGTAATATGAGAAAAGAAAATGAAAAGAGAGTTCTACCTAAAATATAGATGCAGAAATTTCAAATAAATTATTAGTTAAATGAATTCATGTGAAAAATATCATCAGACTTTTGAAATCCTGAATGTGTTGGCTTTATCCCATGAATTTACAGATGGTTTAATATTATGAAATCTATTAATATAATTAGCAACATTAACAAATTAAAAGAAATATTTTATTTGTAGAGATGGGGAAAAAGCATTAATTATATATGATTCATGACAAAAACTGTTAAAACTAGGAGTAAAATAAAGTCTTAATATGCTATACATTCCCCAAAGGAAATAAATACATTTAATGGTGAAATGTTAAAGGCATTTTAACACTTAAAATAATGAATAAGTACATACAATTTTGTCTGTCAGTTAAAAAAAAATTAAGAGCCTAGTATGTCTTCTAGTATCAATTCTATTTATAATTATGCAAGTACTAGATAATAAGACCAAGAAAACACAAGTGAATAAGAATATTAAACAAAAATAAAATAAAAAAGAAATACAAACTCTAAGGATTAGAAAACAGGAAGCAAAACGGTCATTATTCATGGATGGTGTGATTGCCTACATAGAAATTCTAGTAGACTGTACAAGCTAGCAGGGTACAGTAAGATCTCTGGGTACCTATTATTATTCAGAATAAATGGCATCCTGTAAACTATCAATGAGCAATTAGAAAATACAGGGTGTACATAATGTGTTTGTGGGCACCCTTGTATACAGTATGTTCCTCTGTTCTGAGTTGTACACGTTGCCCTCACAATTCATTGTCTCTGAAATTGGAATAAATCCAGCAGTCAGTGTTGTCTTACAATTGCTGTAGGTCTGGATTGGAGTCCAATTCTTCAGAATTCTTCCAATTCTTCTGTAGGTGGGATTTAGGTTTGCTTTTGCTGTTCACAAAGGACACTACTAACCTGGGACCACCATACGTTAAATTCTGTGTCTAGGAGTTTTGGACTATGCCATTAGTTTGAATTCATACTTCAGACTCATATGAGTCCTGCCTGGGTTAATATTCTCAGAGGAGGTTGTTTTTCATTCCTTTGGTTAGTTGGTGCCCAGGTTGAGACCTGTAAATTCTGCTATTCCTTTCCATGTGCACATGTGTTATTATGTTCAGGCTGTAGCCCTGTGGGTCCTAGTTGTACACTGGATGTCCTGTTAAACTTTTTAATGGCACATAAAATAACATGATAAAAGTATTTATCATTAGTGACATCTGAAATTTGAGGAATATGACAATATTTTTTAAGGATGTTATTAGCAACAAAACCCAAAATGATGTATGTGATGTATCGTGCATAAGGGGGGAAAGGACATTATGAAAGTCAAGTCCAGGTGGCACCTGTAGCTCAAAGGAGTAGGGCGCCAGCCCCATATGGCAGAGGTGGTGGGTTCAAACCCAGCCCCAGCCAAAAACTGCAAAAAAAAAGTCAAGTTCAATATTCATAACTGAATAAGTCTGATAATTTTAGTTTACTAAAAGTTTAAAGGAACTTACATTTTTTCAAGGAGCTCTTTAATTAGATACATAAAGATTTTTCCTAGAGAATATGGCAATCAAGTTTTAATGGTAAGAAAATAGGCTTACGCAGCTATATTCAGAGACTCATTTAATGTGTGGAATCATTTCCTTGGAAGATAATGAGTTAATTAAATTATCTTTGAAGGAACATTTTCCCCTGGAAAATTGAAATTAGTTTTGCCTGGGGATCATGAGTGGTCAGTCACAAGACTACAAACTGATAGACTCCCAGGTTGGCCATTTATTAAAAGTTCATTCATTCAACAAATTTATCCAGCACCTACTGCATGGCAGGCACTGTGCTAGGCTCTCGATTTTCATTCATGAATCAGAAATAGAGGATATTGACCCTTGAGGGTTCCTCATTCAAAATAGGAAAATGGATAAAAAGGGAATGAAAGGAGGAGGGAAGATACAAAAGGAATTATCAAAGAAATGAATTAAATTATAGATTTAGTGACATGCTTTGAAATCAAAGAGTGTGGTGATGAATAGAAGGAGTTTAAATATGGTGGTCATGGAAGGCCTTTTGGGGGGAGGTTCCATCTAGGCTGAGATCTGAGGGAAATGAGAAAAAGCATGCTATGGTAGGGGTAGGGATAGGATGGGTTGGAAGAAAATCTTCCAAATTTCTGAGGTGGGGAAAGACTTTGGTATGTTGTAGAAAATACAAGGCTTGTGTAACTGCAGCTCAGTTGAGTGAGGGAAAATTGGGATGGGGAGGGGCAAAAATATGGGGATGGTAGGCCCTGGTGAAGAGTTAGGATTTATTCCATGGGCACAGGGAAGTGACCGAGGGTATTAAGCAGGGGAGGGGAGACTAGTACCTAGATTTAGGATATAATTTGTAAGTAGAATTGGTAAGACAATTCTTAGATCAAACATAATTTAGTTTTCTCTACAGTTTTTCTCCTTTCCTTTTCCTCCCCTTCTACAAAGATAAGTAATTGAAGTCTTGATCTTCCTCTTCAAAGTAGTAGGTACATGAGAAAGCTGGCTGTCTTGAAATGGAAATTTAACTGGTAGTTAAAATGAATTTAATTCAATAATATAGAACAGTTTTGTGCTCCTTATTTTAAAAACATTTTTCTCTTTTATGTGTGTCTGGCAAATATATTTATCTATTAGTATTGATTTCTATTTGCTTAACCAAAACTTTTCCTTTCTCTTGTAAGTAGCTACTTACATCATTGATAACTATTTTCATGATATTTAGTAATAATAATATTTTCTAAATACCAATTTTTAAAAATATAACTTCAGTCCATTTTAGGAACTCATACTTTAATTGCCATTTCTATACTAAAACTTTTAACAAGCAAATGACTTTAATATCTGATCTTGTATGTCCCTGACATTTGTATTGAAAAACTAATGAAAAGGAGTATTGTTTACATGTCCTCCTTCCTTACCCTTTTCTTTCCTTCATTTATCTTTTCTGGTATCTAAATGATTTTCTTCTTTTTTGTTGCTTCTTCCTGTGCAAGTGTTTCTTCTGGCTGCATAAGACAACATCATATTGGTTTCTACATTAGTCTTGGTAAGCAAGAACTGAAATAAAGAAGATAACAAAATATAAGACATGTGCGTTGAAATTCCCTAAATGTAATCAAGTGTTATTTATACCTCATAGCACATTTCACCTCGTAAAGTGGGAGATGTATCTCTATAGCTATATAAAGGAAATATCTATGCCGATAATAATATAATAGAGATTTATCAAAAATAAAGCATGTTTCTCAAAAATAATTTTTTTCAAAGATTATATCTGACAAGTTGGGGACTTACAGTTTGAGGAGTAAAAATTCGAGTATAGTGTGTTAATATTTTGGCACTATGAAGTTCTGCTTAAATTGGTCTTTAGCAGACATGTTGTCAAGTTAATTTCATGCAGCATGCTTTTGTAACCAGTAATATAGCTGGTAAGAGTAGTCCTGAAGGCAAGAAGGATGCATGCTTACATCTGGGCAGGGCTTGAATGCTGATGTACATACTTAGTGGAATGAATCCTCTAAAGATAAGTTATATCTTATATATCTTAAGTGCATAATACTATAATATTTATATAGTCATGAACTTTGTGGATCAAAGACCTAATAACTTGAATTCTGCATGGAAGTAAATTCTTCCATTTTAACTGTTATGAATTCCGTCTTTCTGCAAGGCAGTGCCCTGAGTTCTTCAGGGAATTGTAGTTAAGAAAATATAGGAAGATTTAAAGCTTAATTATAATCTGTCCCATTTCTCTGATAGTTTTACCTTGGTCTATATTTGAAAAATTGCTTATTTTTCTTTAAATCTGGGCCTCATTAGTTTACCTCCACATCTTTCTTCTTAAGCAAAATAATCTCCTGGGATCCTTTGGAATGAAGGTAAAGTTACAGGCACCATCTTCTTCAGCTTTAGCATCAGAAACTGACCACTCTCTGGGGATTTGAAAAGCACAGCTGAATTATCATTTGGGAGTAGGCTTTCAGTCATTAGAACTGGAGAAAGAAAGCCTGTCAGTGGACTGTGATGTTGTTCCTGGCGGGTTTGTTTGCTTACTTGTCTTTGCCCCCTTTGTGTAATTGCCTAGATTTATACTAAGAATGGGCGGCACCTGTGGTTCAGTGAGTAGGACGCCTGCCCCATATACTGAGGGTGGCAGGTTCAAACCCAGCCCTGGCCAAACTAAAAAAAAAAAAAAAAATTGTAAATGCACTATTAATGGGTGCTAGCCAAATTTTGTGCCGTGAATGGCTTCAGGTACAGATGTGTGAAGGGTTTGATTTTTCTTAGCTCTGAGGCAGCCAGAAGGCTTTGAATGACCACAGCCATCAGGCCAGAGCCCCTTATTCCAGCTGCAGACAGCTTTAGCATGACAAATGTTGGGAGCATTAACAGAGAGAAGAATACATAGACAACTTATAGAAAGGAAAAGGAAGGGGCGCTGATACGTAATGGTGGACAATTACATAGTTTCAGCTCAATATTTTTTGTTGATCAGTGATTTTTTAAAATAAAGGTCTATGGAAATGAGATAAATTGTACAGCTTATTTAACTAAAAGAAGTGTTACATGGCGAATCAAAGCTCTCAAAATGTTCTCACACATGAAGCTGCTCAATTGGTTCTTCCAATGGTCCCAGAAGGAGGTAGAACAGGGTAAAACTCTAATGCTTCCTTAATGTCAGAGATTTAAATGACTTTAATTCATTAATGTTAGCAATTTTCAATATTACTTCTCCATTTTATCAATTAATTGAATAGGGGTACAGATTTCGAAAGGAAAGATACGAGTGTTTTCATGGCTTGTAGTTAGTATTGTCTACGAAACCATACAAGTTCTAAAAGTTTGCTAAATATTGCTTCACTTATTTTATTATTGCTAAAGCCAGAGAAAGAATGTTTAGACAACTCCTCGCAAAATCTTAATCTCCATAAACCTCAGTTTCCTCTTCTGCAAAAAGGCATAGTGCACATATTGACCTCACGAGGCCCGATGTATGGGCAAAAGGAGAAAATACATGGGTACATCCTGCTTTTCAATAATCTTCATCCTACATTGACAGATTTTCATAAGATTTCTGAGTTTATGGTGATCATATTTGTTCTTCTAGGTACAACAAAAACTTAGAAGAAGCTAAAAGAATTGGGATTAAGAAAGCTATTACAGCCAATATTTCTATTGGTGCTGCTTTTCTGCTGATCTATGCATCATATGCTCTGGCATTCTGGTATGGGACCACCTTGGTCATCTCAAAGGAATATTCTATTGGACAAGTACTCACTGTAAGTGATGATATATTAAGACACGAATCATTATTAAAAATGCTAATAAAATCAAGTGGGGTTGGTTGACTTTCATAGAGGAATATATTTTTGAACAACTTTTTAAAATTCAGATTAATGTGAGGATATAAACAATTATGTTACAATGTTTGTATTTGTGAGAATCCCTTTTATAGTTGTGTCCCACACCCAGGAGGTGTGCCATACACCCCGCATTGTGCCCACTAACTGGGAGCACACCCATCCCCTCCCTCTTCCCCTTTTTTCTCTTTCCGCTCCCCCATCTTGAATTGAATTGAGTTTTTCTTGTGTGGGCATATATTAGATCATCCATTAGCTTCATATTAGTATTGAATACATTTGGTTTTTCATTCTTGTGATACTTTACTAAGAGTTTGTGTTTCAACTCCATTTAGCTTAATACAAAAGATGTAGTCTCCATCTTTTTATGGCTAAATAGTATTCCATGGTATACATATACCACAGTTTATTAATCCATTCCTGGGTTGATAAGCATGTAGGTTTCCACATCTGGGCGATTATTAATTGAGTTGCAATAAATAATCTAGTGCAAATGTCCTTATGATAAAATAAGGACATTTCTTCTGCATTGATGCCTAGTAATGGGATTGTGGGGTCAAATGGGAGGTCTATTTTCATTTCTTTGAGGATTCTCCGTACTTCTTTCCAAAGAGGCTGTATTAGTTTGCCGTCCCATCAACAGTGTAAAATTGTTCCCCTTTCTCTACATCCACACCAGCATCCACAACTTTGGGACTTTGTGATATGGGCTAATCTTATTGGGGTTAGGTGATATCTCAGGGTGATTTTAATTTGCATTCCTCTGATGATTAGAGATGATGAGCATTTTTTCATGTTAGCCATTCGTCTGTGTTCCTCAGAGGAGGTTCTATTCCTGTCTCTTGCCTAGTGATAGATGGGATTGTTCTTTTTTTGTTGATTAATTGAGTTCTCTGTAGATTTTAGCTATCAAGACTTTGTTGGATTTGTAAAATGCAAATTTATTTTCCCATTCTGAAGATTGTCTATTTGCTTTAATTGTTGTGCCCTTAGGTGTGCAGCAGCTTTTCAGCTTAATTAAGTCCCATTTGTTTATTTTTGTTATTGTAATTGCCACTGAAGTCTTCTTCATAAAATCTTTCCCCAGGATGACATCCTCAAGAGTTTTCCCCATGTTTTCTTCTAGGATTATTTATTTATTTAATTATTGTTAAGTAATAGCTGTGTACATTAATCCAATCAAGGGGTACAATGTGCTGGTTTCATATACAATCTGAAATATTCTCATCAAACTGTTCAACATAGCCTTCATGGCATTTTCTTAGTTATTGTATGTTGACATTTGTATTCTGCATTTAGTAGGTTTTGCCTATACCA
>CAUYPK010079633.1:0-137242 GCA_963574355.1 Loris lydekkerianus | reverse complement strand
ACTATGAAGCTAAATTATAGCTTTCACATGAAGGCTATAACCCAACTATAGCACAAGACTATGGGGAAAGGGCCAAGGAAGGGGAAGGGAGGGGGAGGTTTTGGTGGAGGAAGGGTAATGGGTGGGGCCACATCTATGGTGCATCTTAGAATGGGTACAGGCAATTGCACTAATGTACACAGCTATAATTTAACAATAATAATAATAAAAAAAACACCTAGTAAGATAATTTTCTTTCTTCTACTGTTATTTTACTTTCATGGACACAAGCTCCCATAAGTCCTCAATACAGTTTTCCAGGATATGAGACACTTGGGCAGCCAGAGACTTTTTTTTTTCATATCTAATTATTTTTTGGATAGAGTGAGAGAGCTGAAAGTTTCTCAGGACTTAAAGGCTGAAAAGAAACAAAGTCATGTGGCCATCCTGAAGGAGGAAAGGATACCTGAATGCTTATCTAAAAAAGATGGAGCAGTTTAGTGTAGCAAAAGATGTCACTAGCTGGGCCTTGGGTGATGCATAAGAAACCCTTGCATAAGAATTTGTGTTTAACCCTAAGGACAACTAGATAACATAGGGGCTTTTGGAATCAAGGTTGAAAGGGTAGAGGCTCTGTAGCTCTTCTCTATCTTCTATACCTATGAACCAGCTAGTGAAAGAATAGATTTGGAGGAAAAAGTGAAGATTCTGTTTTGCCGTTAGAAGTTTTGGATAGTAGCAAACATAAACGTTATCAATATGTTGAGAAAGATGGGAAATGGTGTTTCAGATAGAGAAGAAAATCAGGGAAAGCAAATGGACCACAATGATGATTTTTGACAGAAACATGATCAGTGTTGTCAGGTGTCCCATTAAGCAGATTCCAGAGAAATTTTTGCATGGGAATGCAGTTCCTCCATTTTTATAAATGAAGTCATCTTCTTAGTGGTCATAATGGCTATTGGGAAAGGTAAATGTAGGATACTGTCTTAATACACAAGAAGGCACATTAGCAGGCTGGGGCCATCAGACGTTTTCAGAAAGAAACAAAACCAGAGCTGAAAAATGAAGAAAAACTAGGAGTGAGCCAGCCGAGTGAGTGTATGGGGAGGAGGGAGCTGAGCCACACATTGAAGTAGAGGGAGGTTTCCACCAGGGGGCATCACAGCTTGTCCATTCCACTTAGGTCTGCCCTGAGTCCTTTTGTAGTGAAGGAGAAGAGGTAGAAACAATGGAAAAGATGGAGGTCTGGAGGAAAGTAAAAAAAGAGGAAAGTCAAATAACAGGAATAAGCAAATGCTTAGCAACCTGTATTAGTTCTTTTTCATGGAAGGGATGGTATATTAAAGATTTAAAAACTCAAATAATTATCATCACTTTCAAGGCACCATTGCTCTGATTTAAAAAAAAAAAATCAGAATGTTTAAGCCTTCTTAATAATCAATCTAATTTAGTTCGATGAAGAATACCTACTTTGACTTTTTGTTTTTAAGAAATTAATTTTTTCTCATCTATGCCTTTTTTAAGTGTTCTTATCGTAAAGGGTGCTGAATTTCATTGAGTGCTTTCTGTGTCTATTGACAGGATCATATGATCATTGTTTTTGCATCTATTTATGTGATGGATTACATTTATAGATTTGTATATATTGAACCATCCTTGCATCTTTGGGATGAAGCCTACTTGGTCATGATAAATTATTATTTTTTTTTTTGAAATGCAGTTGAATTTGATTTGCTAAGATTTTATTGAGAATGTTTATAGCTATATTTATAAGGAATATTGGTATTTAGTTTTCTAGTTTTGTTCTTTCCTAGCTCTGGTAGGCAATATTGGCCTTATAGAACAAGTTAGGGAGGATTTCTTTCTCTTCAGTATTATGGAATAGTTTCTGCAGCATAGGTATAATCGCTTCTTTTTAGGTTTATTAATGTTTGGTTGTGAAACTGTCTGGCCTGGGACTTTTTTGTTAGAAGACTTTTTTATTGCTGCTTCAATTTCAGAGCTTGATATTGGTCTGTTTAGAAGTTCTCTGTGTTTCTGACTGAGCCGGGGGAGGGGAGGGTGTTTCCAAGAACTTGTCCATTTCCTCCATGTTTTCAAGTTTGTGAGCATAGAGATTTCTATAGTATTCTCAGATGATACTTTGTTATTTTTCCCTTTTCATTTTTCATTGAGCTTATTAGAGCCTTTTCTTTTCTGCTTCTGATTAATCTAGCTAGGTGCTTGACAATTTTATTTATCTTTTCAAAGAACCAACTTTTTGTTGGATTAGTCTTCTGTATAGTTCTTTTGTTCTAAATTTCATTTAGTTTTGCTCTGATCTTGAGTTTTTCTTTTCTTCTGCTCTCAGTATTTTTGCCGCATCACACAGATTTTGATAACTTGTGTCCTCATTATCATTTAGTTCGATAAATCTTCTGATTTCTGTCTTTATTTTGTCATTGACCCAACTATCATTCAGCCATAGGTTGTTTAGTTTCCATGAACTTGTGTAGGAATGAGTGTTTCTATTAGAACAGTTTATAGTTTTATTCCACTGTTCTCTAAAAAGATACAAGGTATAATTTCTATCTTTTTAAATGTGTTGAGGCATGACTTGTGGCCTAGGATGTGATCCATCTTAGAGAATGTTCCATGAAATGATGAGAAGAATATATTTTCAGTAGTTTGGGGGGGGGGGTAGAATGTTCTGTAAATGTCTATTAAGCTCATATGTCTTAGAGTTCTGCTTAAGTTGCTTGTTTCTTTGCTTGTTTTCTCTTTGGAGGATCTGTTCTGTTCTGTTGGTGGGATGTTGAAGTCCCCAGAAATTATAGTGCTGCAGTTTATCATTGCACAAGGAAAAATAGAAAGCATTCCTTCAAAGAACTGGAACCACATAAGGTTGCTCACCAACTCCATTCTCTGTTCAACATAGTGCTGGAAGTCCTAGCCAGAGTAATCGGGCAAGAGAAGGAAATCAAGGGTATCCAAATAGAGAAAGACAAGGTCAAATTACTAGTTTTTGTGACAACATACTCTTAGAACTAGAAAACCCCAAAGATTAAACCAATAGACTCCTGGAATTAATAAATAAATTCAGTAAAGTATTGGGTTACATAATAAATGTACAGAATTCAGTAGCTTCCATATACACCAATAGAAGTCAAGCTGAGAAACAAATAAAAGATGTAATACCTTTCATAGTAGCAGCAAAGTAAATAAAATACCTAGAAATATACTTAACAAAGGAGGTGAAAGATCTCTCTAGGGAGGCCTCATAACTGAAACACTGAGGAAAGAAATTATAGAGGATGTCAACAGATGGAAATATATACCATGCTATGGATCAGCAGAATCAACACTGTTAAAATGATTATAATACCCAAAGAGTCAATGCAGAATTACAGATTCAATGCAGTTTTTATTAAAATACCAACGCCATTTTCTCCAGATCTAGAAAAAATAGTTTTATGCTTCATAAGGAAGCCAAAAAGACCCCAAATAGCCAATGCAACCATATGTAAAAAGAACAATACAGAAAGCCTCAGGTTATAAAACTTAAAGCTATATTATAAAGCTATGGTAACCAAAATATCATGGTACTGAGTTCCCTGTTTTGAACAGAAACAGACCTATGAATCAGAACAGAGAACCCAGAAATGAAATCATCCTCATATTCTCATCTAACTTTTGACAAAACAGATAAAAACATATACTGGGGAAAGGAATCCCTATTTAAGAAATGGTGGTGGAAAAATGGAATAGCTACATGTAAAAGACTGAAACAAGATCTACATCCCATACCACTTACAATGAATAAAAGACTTAAACCTAAGGTAGGAAACTATAAGAATCCTAGAAGAAAATGTGGGAAATACTCTTAAAGAGTTATAGGCAAACAATTCATGAAGAAGTGCTGAAAAGTCATTCCAGCACCAGCAAAAATAAATTGGTGGGACCTGATAGAATTAAAAAGCTTCGTAAAGCCAAAGGATAATCAAAAAAGTAAATAGGCAACTCACAGAATGGGAATAAATGTCTACATGCTATACGTGATAAAGGACTAGTAACCAGAATCAACAAAGAACTCAAACAAATCAGCTAGAAACAACCAAACAACCCCATTTAAAGGACACAAAAGACACGAACAGAAACTTCAACAAACCCATGAAAAAATGTTCAACATTTCTAATCATTAGGGAAATGCAAATGAAAATTCACAGTGAGATGTCACCTAACACCAATGAGAATGACGTCACGCAGACAAGGATGTAGAGGAAAAGGAACTCTTAATACACTGTTGGTGGGAAGTTATCTAGCACAACATCTATTGAAAACTGTATGGAGATACCTCAAAGAACTTAAAGTAGACCTACTATTTCATCCAGCAATCCTGCTGCTGGGTATATACTCACAGGAAAAAAGGTCATTTTATAAAAAACACACCTGTACTTTTATGTTTATAGCAATACAATTCTCAATTGCAAAGACTTGAAAACAACCCAAGGGCCCACCAATGCATGAATAGTTTATTAAAATGTGGTATATTCATTCTATGGGGAACTACTCAGCCATAAAAATGGTGATCTAGAATCCTTTGTGACAACTTGGATGGAGCTGGAAACCATTCTTCTATGTGAAACATCACAAGCATGGAGAAACAAACCTATGTACTCAGTGCCAAATTGGAACTAATCGATTCATGCATCAGTGCACATATAGACATAAATCTCAATGAAAATCAAGCTGGGGGATGTGGAAAGAGGGAATGGACAAATTCACACCTATTGGGTACAGTTCACACTATCTGGGGGAAAGGCACACATAACTTTGAGAACAAATATGTAAACAAAACACCCCACAATATTCTAAAAAAAGAAATGCATTTCTCTTACAAAAAAAAAAAAATTACTAGCATAATTCTCATTTCCAGTCACCTATCTCACTAGCAAATTCCAAGGGCTGATGATGCAACAGAATTTAGCCATAATGAATGAACTAGTGATTCATATGAACACTAAGGCCCCAGTGCATATTCTAGACTTTCAATGATAACAAATAGCAGCCAAAGGAGTCCAATAGACATGAGTTTGAAATTGTGGTTGTTTTTAATAAATCAAAGTGCTTTAGGTGATTATGGATAATATATAGTGATTTCCCTAGAATTTCTGTGGAAATCAGAATGTTAGTCTTCCAGTTCCTTCAGCAAAAGCACAGAACATCTCTGTGAGGAAGCCAGGCAGGCAGAGGTTATGTGAGCCCCTTCCATGGCTGAGGGGGGACAGCAGTTTCCTTCCACAGGCTGGCTACACACAAGACAGAGACAGGGTTTTGAATTGTAAGGGTGAAAGAAGACCAAATTTTTTTTTTTTTTTTTTTTTTTTTTTTTTTAACTAGAAGGGAAATCACCACTACCTGACAAAAGACTCCTAATTTTATAAGGAAACAAATAACTGAAATGTCATTAATATTAATGACATAGTTAATGACAGAACTTATTACCTTAATATTAATACCACACAATTAATGACAGAACTTAGAGATTCTAACCCACATCTTTGGTTTCTAGAAACAACGCTCTTTCTTATTATGCCATGTTACTGAGAGTTATTCAGTGCAGGGTATTTAAAAAAAGTACATTTCAGAATTTATTTATTTGGCCATCAAGTTTGAGAAAAATAGTAATTGTGAATAAAATTTGATTCAAGTATTTTTAAACAGGTGCTTCCATTTGTAACAAGAAAAAGTAAGAACCTTTCTCTAGTCAATTGTACATGGGTATTAAGTGAACAGAAATGCAAAATGGAGCATCATTCAGGCCCCTTTCTTTCTCTAATCCCCCAAAAACCTTTTGTTTCTAAGTAGAAATTAGCTAGAGAAAGGAGCCCAGTACCTGAAAGACAGGGCAGCCGTGTTATCAGCCAGCTGTACCGCCTTCCTCTCTCCTCTCACTCCCCCTTTTAGTATCTGGAAGGATCTATTGTGTTATCCTATTGGCATTACATTCTTAATTAGGCAGTTGTCCCTTTTTTTCTAAATAACTCAGGAATAGTCTCAGAAAAAAAGGAGAGGACAAAGAGAAGAAAGGAAGAGGGAAAGAAGGGCATAAATTCACTATGATTTTGCAAACTGCTCATTATGGTGAAAAGCCACAAAGGGCTTCGGAGAATGTAGAGAATTACTATTAAGAGCAGAGGAAAAGAAATAAAAATACTCCAGACTATATTGGGTGTGAAAAAGGCTCTCTGGTAATAAAGCAACTAGACTGAAAAGAGTAATGGAACACAGTGAGGCCTCTCGGTAAGACGCACGAGGAGGAGGAAGAATGATTTTGTCATTTCTAGCTGAATGTATCAGATGAGCCAACATCCAATACAGAGTGCTTGTGGTCATGTGTAGCTACTCTCCCTGACATCCTTCTGTAATTCTGCAGTGCTCCTTAGTGTCACAACCATTCCTTTTCTTCTATCTTTCTCCTCAAATTTCTGCAGGAGTTTCATTGAGACTCTAGTCCTGTTGTCTAAATAGAATCTTCAGTGGTCACCCTGATTAGCACACAGGACTGCAATAGCAGCCCATCAACGTATAGGCAGAGACATTATGGTGACTTTTATTTCCAGCTTTAATCTCCGGTTTAAACATAAAGCCTATAGCCACAATCTCAAGAATAGATCAATGTCAAAGGGGGTGAAGAAGGTCAAACTGAGCACAGGAGAGCTGGAGGGGCTGAAAATCACATCACGGCAGCAGGTCATCGTCATTCCACTTCATGAATACTTCACAAAGCAGGGATGGGTGGGCCCCAAACCATTTAATACTTTTATTGCTTTGCCAGGCAGCCTGCACAGAATTCTGACTGTCAAACATTAGCACCTTGAGGGTTCTCCAAGTCTGATAGAGTTTTCAGTTTATTTGTCGTTCTGTCTGTATAAGAGCAGTTGAGTTTATAATAGAGATGTGGGTGCACTGGTTTGTTTATCCCTGATATCAGGATCATCTCTGCAGCTGTGATGAAATAAGCAGGTGTTTTCAGGTTGCAATGGGAGATAGAAGCTGCACATATAGATTCAGTATTCCACACACTCGATAAATTCAACACATGCAGTATGTTTACTGAATAAAGGTGTGAAAAGTGGAATGATAAAAGCAATAAAGGAAGAATGAAGGAAAAGAGAAAGGCCGGAAGGAATGAAAAAGGGTAGGAAGTATAAGTATGAAAGAACAAAGGGCAAAAGTAAAGTAGAAAAGAGCGTCAAAGGGAGGGGAACAGGGTTTTTTGTTGTTGTTGTTTGTTTGTTTTGTTTGTTTGTTTGTTTTGCAGTTTTTGGCCAGGGCTGGGTTTGAACCCACTACGTCCGGCGTATACGGCCAGCACCTTACTCCTTTGAGCCACAGGCACCACCTTGAAGAGGGGGGTCTTTTACATTCAACTATCATTCCACCAACCTGTGGCATTCTATTGTTTAACAGGAAAGTTACTTTTGTAGTTAGTCATCCAAACAGATGCCATTTTAAAAGAGATATGAGTAGGCAATTAATGTTAATAGCCCTCTTTAAATTTTAGGGCAAACAATCGGGATGTTAGCTTGTGAGCAAAACCCATAGCTTATTTTCCATAGTTTACAATTTGATATGGGAGAATGAAGAACAAGCAGGTGGGAGTGGCCAAGTTAGGAAATAGACATGGATCCATGTGCTAAAGGGACATTGGAGATAAAGAAATAAATGTGTAGATGCAATACT
The DNA here is from genome assembly GCA_963574355.1 of Loris lydekkerianus. Lineage (NCBI taxonomy): Eukaryota > Metazoa > Chordata > Mammalia > Primates > Lorisidae > Loris > Loris lydekkerianus. The sequence continues at coordinate 129,535 of CAUYPK010079633.1, read as the reverse complement.
GAAAAGTTCATGGCATACTATTGTGAATGTAGATGTGTTCATCTATAATAGTTAAAAGAATTATTATGTGCTGTTTATAAAATGTCATCCTATATTCCAGATGACTTCTGTGGTCCTAAAACTATTTTTGAGTTAATTCTCATATTTCACCAAAAAGGAAAAGGATTTAATGAGTGTCTTAAATGTGACATTCTACCTAGATACATGATTTCATTCACACACACACACACACACACACACGCAGAAAAATGCATTACTTAATGAAGCAGTGCCTGGATCACCCCTATCTCCTGAGTCACCTCTATCGCCATCTCTCTCTGAGATTCCACATCCCATTATCTAATTTTCAGTGGCCTGGGGAATGCAGCCCTAATGATTGTAATGAAAAAGCAGAAAATAGACCTCTGGACTTTTTAAGATTCTGTGGAAATTATGCACAGAAAAAACACCAGAAGCTCCTATAGAATGCATGTTAAGACTGGCTGTCTGGTGGACAATGGATTAGAGGTGATTTTCATTTTTTTCCCTTCATGCTTCCATGCATTTTCCAAATTTTCTACAATGAACATGCTACCTTTATAATATATCATTATTTAATGAGAACATATTGCTGGTGTTATCCCTATCCAAGTGGCAAGGTGAGTGAAACCTGTATTTCATGGCACAGTGACTACTTCTTACAGTTGTTGGAAACTTTAGACACCAGTGTACATTCTTAATTTTTATTTTACTTTATTTTTACACAGCCCCTAATTTTACCTTATAGATGTCTCAACAATGCCTTTGGGACTGACCAGCATTTTCTAGTACCTTTCAAGAAAGTCTGGCTTCAGTACTATTTCATTTAAAAATTGGGTACAGATTCAGACACATATACAACTCTTACAAACAACATTCTAATATAATTTTAAAAATAAGCCCTGCCAAGACTAGAGTGCCAGCGGGTCAGCCTAGCCCACAACAACCTCAAACTCCTGGGTTCAGGCAATCTTTCTGCCTCCGCCTCCCGAGTAGTGGGCACTACAGGTGCCCGCCACAAGGCCCAGCTAACTTTTCTGTTTTAGCAGAGACAGGCTCTTGCTTTGCTCAGGCTGATCTCCAACTCCTGAGCTCAAGCAGTCCTCCACCTTGGCCTCCCAGAGTGCTAGGATCACAGCAGTGGGCCAGGGTTCCTGGCCATGTTAATAGTTTCTGTAAAGAGAAAAATGATTTCACACTTTTATTGATCCAAAAGTTGAAAAGGGAAAACTTTGGTTTAACTACTTAGCTGAATTTTAAAATGATAGAAATACGCCTGGTATGTGACACATATGAATGGTGTTTCACTGGTGAAGTGGTCATCACCTCTCAGAGCCTTTACATTACTCGATGAAGAGAAAAAAAAAGGAGAGCCAGGAAATCTTGGAGCATCTAACATTTCAAACAGTTTTTTTAGGTTGTTATACTTTTTAATAATGAATTGAGGGTCAACTATTATGCCTGTACATTAGTAAAACCAAATAAAACGCATCTATTTCTTTTTTCCCCTACATTATTAAGGGCGAATGTTGCCAGAAGTCTCTCATCATAGAGAACTTCTGTTCTCACACATTTGGCAGTGTTCTTTTGTTAAATTTTCCTTTTAGAAAGCTCTTAAATTTCATTTCAGCTGTATTTAATACAGATAATGTTGAAAGAGTGAGGAGGAGGTGCTTCCAGTGTTGTTTTTTAAAGGATGTCTCTGGCTAAAAGCCATGTGTTCAAAATTTGAGCTATAGCATTGTAATACAAATACAAGCTCTGCATCTAAGAGGCTGTGTCATTCCTGAACAAAATACCCATCCTGTGGTGATCCGCATCTTCCTTTATTCTAGAGCAAAGATTGAGAACAAGACGACTGCAACATCACGACAGTGAGCGAGGCACACAGTTGAGGAGGTGTGTATGCTGACCTCCCGCAGTCATCTCGCAGCGTAACAGCCTCGGCACATGTCAGCTGATGTCCCCGCAGTCTCCTCACAGGAGTGTCGGTCCATCCCACATAAACGCCAAGGAGCCGCTGTTCTGGGATTTTGCCCTTTGACCTAATGACACGTTAGAAGACACAGTGTCGAGAAACAGGAATGATTAGCAAATTTAATATACAAAATGTTTCTACTCTTCCATAATTCTTTGCTAAAAATTTGCCACAGTTAAATTAATCACGAGTGATAAAAGCAGAGGAGAGATTGTTTTCTTTTTACTGGAGATTGATGAGATAAAGGTTATTTCTGAAGTGTCTGACAGCCTGAGTTAAAATAATGAAAGTGACCAGTCAGTAGGTGAGATTCTGTTGATGTTTAAAGACCACGTGTCCCAGAACTGGCCTTCGTTTACTACTGTGTAAAAGAAATATCAACAGGAAATGAATTGGTTTTCAAGGATGCTATGTCAGGATATTCTGGTATTATGCATGCTTTTCTGTCCTTTTGTAAAAGAAAAAAAGAAAAACATGAAAGATCATTCTCTACCATAAGGGAAAGATTTGGGTCAGTAAATTCCTGCCTGGGCAATCTAGCCTCATGTTTCATAATCCTTTCTTCAGAAAACAAAAGGATGACTTGCTTCAGTAGTGGTGACAGGGCACCAGTTCCCTTGGTGGGCTTGCGTTGTTTCATCTGCTCTGAGAGCAGGCCTCAGTCCAAATCTGCTTTGGGAATTATTTCTTCTAGAATTGATACAAAAATTATTTCATGCAGATGGGAGTTCCACTGGTCCTCAGACTCTCTTAGTGTGACTCCCAGCATTCTAAGAAGGCAGGCAGGGAGCTATGCTTCCTTCTGCCAGCAAACTGCTGCTGGATGTCACACTTCCTCATGCCATGCTTGAATGTGTGTGTGGTGTGTGCACACACACATATCCCCACTCCTGGAGTGATTCCCAAGAAAATTATAAAAGTACAAACTTTTCTGCCTTTGTTTTTACACATTTCTTCTAGTACACCTTCATCTCAACATGTAGAAAGAAGCATAGAAATAACTTCCCCTCATCATATTGAGAGAATATGGGAGAGAGAAATGTGGGTCTCCAAATGTATTTTTGTAATTATGAGAAAAAATAAATAGAAATAGAAAGAAATATCTTCTTCATTATATGGAGAGAACAAGGGTTGGAAGAGTGTGGATCTCTAAATATATTCTTACAATAATTTGTCCTCCACAAATTAACTGAGCACACGTTTGCCATGTAAGCTGTCAAGATATCCTGTAGCAACCCAAATGGGGTTGGGCAGAGATTTATATTCTTGAAAAATTTTGTAGTTTCTTTGAAATTAATTTCTTGATTTTGTACCTGTGAAAGTAGAAGGCTGCTGTCCTAGCAGGTTCCAAGATTGATTTCCTCAAGTTCATCCTTGCCAGCCCCATTTGACATGTACAAACATAATCAATATAGTTATGCCACAGGTAATCACTCATTAGAAGGATCCATCCATTCCAAGTGTTGCTTGTATCAATTTATCATTTCATTTTCATGCATGTCAGAATGGTGTGTTTACCTCTCAGTGGCATCATCTGAATAGACAAGGTTAATACCAACTTAATTTCACTTTAATGATCCTTTAAATGAAATATCTTGATGAACACGAAGACCTCGATAGTCTGCTGAGGAAATTCAATCAGAAATTGTCTCAATAACAGACCTGTGTTTTGATGGATGGTTGTAAATCCTGTTTCATTTGGCCCCCTCCCTGTTATGTGGTAGAGCAGAGGACTGAACACCCGCACTGCCTGAGGCATGTTGATGAAGCCGACATTCACCACGGAATTGCATTTTCTTTTGGCTAAAGCCTGTTGCAAGGAACATCAGTTTTATTACCCAGGATTTTGAATGTCCTGTCTTTGCGTAAAATAATCATAGAAACTGAGCATGTGAATTGTTATCCTATTGCCTCTTTGCTTACTCCTCTCATATTCTAGGATCAGCCTTGCTATCACTGCCTAAGCAGACCTTTCCTGGACGTCCAAGAAAGCGCACTCCTTCCCTGTGACCTCGCAGAGCTTTCCTCAGATTCCTCCCTTGACACTAAGCACATCACTATTCCAGGGTCTTTCTCCCTGCCTGTGCTATGGTCTGCCTATTTCTTAACAGCTGAGCAGGGTGCGCCTGTAGCTCAAAGGAGTAGGGCGCCGGCACCATATACTGGAGGTGGCGGGTTCAAACCTGGGCCTAGCCAAAAACTGCAAAAAAATAAAAAACAAAAAAAAACCTACCACCATCACCACCACCAACAACAACAAAAAAAACAGCTGAGCTATAATTATGTCTCTTTTAGGCATATATAAAAAAGCATAGCTGGCACCCAAAAGCACTCTATTGATACTAATATTCATACATAATTCATGGAGTTTAGTAGTCAGTGGATTATTTATTGTGTTTCTTATTGTGCTCTGCAATGCTGTGTGAGTGGAGATTTTTTATTCATTACTAAGGCATCAACAGTCAGACAATCGCTGGACATAGTAGAAGTTCAATAAATGTGTGTTGAATAAATTAAGTATGTAAATAAATGAAGAAATGTCACTAAACTTACTAAATCTCAGCCAGGCTTCCATGCTTCCTTGATTGAAATTTCCTAGTTTGCATCCTGGCTGCTATCCTAAAGTTTAGCTCTTCACATCAAACCTTCTCCTTCTCTCTCCTCTGTCCAGATGAACACCAGGAAACTACCCTCACAGAGAAGAGAGAGGCCTAGAGGCAGGAGCTACTCACCTTCTTGCCCCCTAAGCAGAAGAACCCTGAACTCCACCTCGGTCCTCTCCCTCACCCTGTCACAGATGAACTTTCCACCTTGATTCTCCATTCCCCTCTCTCCCCCCGGCTTCTCCCACCATCTCCCCTGCCTGCTAGTCCACTCCTTCTCTCCTGCCTTCTCCCTCAGACCCTGAACGTGATGCCGTCACTGACTCTAAATGCGATTTCTCTCTTCCTTCATCGACAAAGTTCTCCAAAGTGTATCCTTGCAGGCTCCACATGTTCAACTCTCCTATACTTCTCTCACTGTTTTGTCTGGTTTCTATCCTCACCAATGCTACTGAATCGATGATCCACGATCTGATTATTGCTAAAATCAATGTTTCATTGTTGCAATTTTTACCTTATTTAGTCCTTTTGTTGTTTTGTTTTTCTTGACCTTTTCCTAAATTTTATAATTCCTTTGCTTTTGGAACACTCTCCTCTCTGATGCTACCTGGGTCTCTCGGACCATTATTCTTTCCTTTTAACTTGTTCTTTAAAATGATGGCACTTCCTAACGTGCTTGGTTCTCTCTTGTTCTTTTTTAATATGACTCCTTGGAACATAGTACCTATTCCAGTGATTTGGTTATCATATAATGCTAATAACCCCTAAGTCTAATTCTGATTGATGTCTTGCTTGACTTCTAATTAAAAAATCTAACTTTTCATCACACCCACTATTTCCTACATTGAATTCATTACTTTCCCTGCAGTCTGTTTATTCCAAAGTTTCGAGTCTTTCTCAAATGCACACTACCATCAACATGGTAATGTAAAGTAAGTAGTTCAGTCACTGTTAGTATTTCCTTTTCTTTATGTTCCACATCTAATTGGTTATTCATTCCTCTCAATTTATTCTGCTAAATAGTTTTTATTTATCTCTCTTTCCATTTCTACTCCTGTTGCTTTCATTTGAGCTCTTACCATTTCTGTTTAGACTGTCCCTGAGGAGTATGCCTGAATCAGGCCTGGATTTTGGTTTTGGTTTTTAAAATACCTATATTCAGGCCTGGCACAGTGGCTCATGCCTGTAATCCTAGCACTTTGGGAGGCCAAAGTGGGTGGATTGCCTGAGCTCACGAGTTTGAGACCAATCTGAGCCAGAGTGAAACCCTGTCTCTAAAATAGCTAGGTGTTATGGCAGGTGCCTATAGTCCCAGCTATTTGGGAGGCTGAGGCAGGATAATCACTTGAGCCCAAGAGTTTGATGTTGCTGTGAGCTATGATGCCACAGTACTCTATCAAGGGTGACAAAGTGAGACTCTGTCTCAATCTCAAAAAATAAACAAACAAACAACAACGAAAGGACTAAATACATATATTTATCCCCCTCCATACTGCTGCTATAATTTTAATCCCAAAACAAAAATGTCATTATATTTCCTATTTTAATCTTTCAGTGTCATTTAATTACCACAGAAGAAGTCATGAGTTCCTTAGCTTACCTCACAAAAGATCTGGAATGTCCCCGTCAGCCTCATCACTTACAAACCCATGCTGTTGCCTGCCCCACCCTCATTCCTGCTGGCCCTGTGACGTCTGCTCCTTTCAGACTAACTCATTTGAAGACTCCTAATCACGGCATCCCTCCACACATTTAAGTGTTTTCCATTGGTCTAGAACATCTTTTAATTTGCCAATCCCTCTTTCATCTTAAACCTTGACTTTTTATGACTCAATTGTCAACAACTCTCTTATCCCTCCCTGACCCGAAGCAAGCATAATTGATGACTTTGTCCTTTGAATATCTACATGATTTGTGCATCAACTTATATTTCTTGAAGCAATGACTATAATTTTTCATCTTCATGTTGCCAGTGTCATACAAAGAACTGATGGTAACTGATCAGTAAATATTAGCTGAATAACTTTTAAGTTGCCTGTATTCTAACTCCAGCCGTGCCTTACCATTCACTTCCATGTATGATTACGGGTTAGTAGTTAGCCCTTAGTGATGAGCAGATGAGTCTGACGTCCTGACCTACCTCTTCATGGGCTCCCTCGTGTCTACACATTTGGCTGGTGAATATCAGGTGTGGAAGAAAAAGATTTTTAAGAATTTCAGATAATTGGTAAATAGTTTGTTAAAATTATATCAAATACTTGGAAGGATTGTTGCGTATGCTAGAAGCAGTTAGGATTCAAAACTACTGCTTAGAATTTTTTTCTCTTTTTATTAGTTTATATTGCTCAGAAACAGAAGGTGGCAGAAAATAGGAAATAGGGCACAAGCTGCTATACAGTTTTACCTAAAATAAATGAAGTAGAGTATTATAAAAATCCTCTAAAGGTTTTATTGTGGCCTATCCTTTTAATAGATTCTTAAGTATAAAATGCAATGTTGTTATCTGTAGGTAGAATATTGTATAGCAGATCTCTATTACTTACTCATCTTTATAACTTAAATTTCATATCTACTGATTAGCAATTCCTCAGTTTCTTCATTTCTTGGTCTATGACAACTACAATTCTATTCTTTGCTTCTATGGATTTAACTATTTTAGATAACCTCATATAAATGGAATTGTGCAGCGTTTGGTCTCCTATAACTGGCCTGTTTCACTGAGCATAATGTTCTCCACCATTCATGTTGTCACATATTGCATAAGTTCCTTTCTTATTTTGAAATCACAATCTCGAAGAGATATTAGGACTCTTATGCTTATTGTAGCTCTATTCACAATAGCCAAAATGTGGGAACAGCCTAAATATTCATTGATGGATAAATGGATTAAAAAAAAAAATGGTATGTACATACTTGCACCTTAAAAAAAAGAAGGAAATACTTCCATATAAAAACCTTACCAAAAAAACTCCATGAAAATGATTTACTTGAATATATAAAATTCTGTTTTTAGGCAGGAGATAACTTGCTATTCCTCTAGACAACATGCTTTTACAAAGTTATATACAAACAAATGTAATTGTGATGAATAAAGTAAAAAAGAAGTAGTAACACATACATTTGTTTTTCAATAAAAGTGTGAGTAAAAAGGAAATTGGCAAATATCTTTCTATTTCAGCTAAACTCACAGTGTTTGAAAAATGCCTTAAGTATTTTGACAGACACCTGCCCACTTCACCCATTCTTGGTTGGATTTATTGCAAAGTACACCCAAACTGCGAACTGTCAGGCCTATGATTATCCATATTACGGTTACACAGTTACTGTGTAAAGCCCTAAAAGAAGAGTTCTGAATACCCTAGCATTGCATGTATCCTGCAAAGCCAGACTTTTTCAAATAATCCCCTAAGACTTCCAGAATCATGAAAACATATTTAAATAAATTATAGGGCACAGTCAAAACTCACCAGGTTTATGTTCTGTTCACTACTTAAGTGGTGAGTGAGACTTTGATAACAAATACATTTTTTTCTTGATATAACTATAATATTATGTTCATATTTTACCTATAGCTTCAACTTCAGCACTGAAAAAAAAGAGCCAAGCATTACCCACCTGCCTGTATTTGTTGGAACAGTGCTACAGCACAAACTGGTTGTAACATCCTTGACAAAAAAGCAATAGGTACATATTGTGACCTCCTCAAAATCCTCAAAAGCTGGGATCTTATTCTTAATTCTTTTGTTACTCATTGTGTGCTTGACTGTTCCTTCACACACATTGTAATGATATGAAAGCTATTTCTAATCTTGCAAAATCTCAAGTTGCAGGTGGGCTAAGGAGCTAATACTGTAACATTGTAATACTCAAGTCATGTTTAACTTCTGAAATTATGAGATATACAAAATAAAAGATAATAAATTTTATTACATATATTATTACAATTTTTTTTTAATTAAATCATAGCTGTGTACATTAATGCGAACATGGGGCACTATACAGTGGTTTTATAGACCGTTTGACACATTTTCATCACACTGGTTAACATAGACTTCCTGGCATTTTCTTAATTATTGTGTTAAGACATTTACATTCTACATTTACTAAATTTTACATGTACCCTTGTAAGATGCACCGCAGGTGTAATCCCACCAATCACCCTCCCTCTACCCACTGCCCCCTTCCCTCCCCTCCCTCCTATTCTTAGGTTATAACTAGGTTATAGCTTTCATGTGAAAGCCATAAATTAGTTTCATAGTAGGGCTGAGTACATTGGATACTTTTTCTTCCATTCTTGAGATACTTTACTAAGAAGAATATGTTCCAGGTCCATCCATGTAAACATGAAAGAGGATAATTAGCACCCTCTGTATATTTGTTGGAAATATAGGGCTATCAAAGTATACACATTCAACTACCTGAACTCTGAAAAATGCCAAGTCCATTTTGATATAATATAAAACACAACATTTATGAAAATAAAAAGAAAAACTATTAGAAATTTGACATATTAACAAATCCTAACACTTTAATTTTTAATATCTTTCTCTTCCCTTCTTGAAATTATTTAATAATAAAAATGTGTGTGCTTAACATTGCTAAGCACCCACATTTTTTAACAGCATTCAAGTTTAATGGTTTAGAACATGTGATTTAAAGTGAAAAAATCGTGGGTTTGAGTTTTACCTACCTCTGATTTTGTGTGATTAAGGTCAAGTTACATTCTGAGCCTCTTCTCTGTAAGCTAAAAATGCATATGGTAAAAATACCTACCTTATATATAAGCGCTTTGTGTGCTGGTGACTGAGAAGTGGTTAGTGTACTGCAAAATACACGGTAAATGTAAAATAACCCTTGGGTTATTATTATCACAGAAATAATTAATGCCACTGCTTTTTAAAGGCCAAAGTGAGGGCCGGAGTGATTCTGAATAGAGCATGATGTTTCATATGCAGAAGTTCCTTTGTCCTGGCTAAACTTCCATACCATACAGTCAGGGAGCAGCAGGATAGATGTATAGTTCTTTCTGAGAATTTCAAAAGACTTGATTTTTGCAGGAAATCAACATGACAATGGCAACTTTTGTGGATTTGCAGAAATATTGGAGACAAAATTTTGAGGGTCTGAGTTTCTCTCTAGCCTATGAGGATACAATTGGAGACGGACCATTTACTAACAGTTATCACTTGGAAAACTGGTTATGAACAAATTGATTCAAATTGTAGTATAAATCTGCAGTGGGAAATGAGAGAAAGTGAGCGGAAGAGAGTCAGAAAGTGCACTTGCTGGAAGATAATCGTATTTAGTTTTAGGAGGTACTTATAAAAACTTCGCTATTAAAGAACTAGAGGCATAAAATACTCATGGCGTTGGGGAAGGGCCCAGCAGGTAATGGAAGTAGCACAGTTTCCCTGCAGCCATTCTCCTGCCCCAAAGGCAGAGCCCCAGCTGATCAGTGCTCCTCTAAAGGCTCCCCGGCCCTCCTGCTTCCACACATGCACATTAGTAGTTATATTATCATCTAATAACATCTGCTTGCTTTCTACCTCACAGGGATATAATAGAATGAATGATATAAATTCTGCAAGCTCCTCAAGACCCCTAGAGATAGGCAACATAAATATCTTACGATTGTATACATTATTTCTTTAACTTATTTTGTACCTGGTACAGAGGAGAGGAGGACATATGCATTAATTTAACAAACTTAATTTATGTTTCCAACTCAATCATTACACTGTATTACATAGATGTATCAAAACATCATCCTGCACCCCCATAGAAATGGGTAATTTTTATGTTAATTAAAAACAAAACATCATAAAAAAATAAGATTTCATTCTTGGGATTTCCAGAAAATGTAATTAAAAAAATAAGTGGCTTTTACTTTTTCTGTACCTTCATCAGTGATACCCATATTATTAGCAGCTATCCCCATAGCTAGTATGTTTTAATTACTAGAAATAATCATCAAATCATTCTATCTCAACATTGTTATTTTGTTCCAACACATCTGTTCTGTGCCTACCGCCCTAGCTTCTCCCACATCTTTTAAGTGAATGAGAAAACGATCTGAAGTAAAGGGATTAGCAATACATAAAATACAAGTAGACAGAAAGTGCATAAAATCAGTCTTATAAATTACTATCAGTTCTTAGAAAAAGCCATCACAGTTTTCTTTAGTAAAAGAACACATTTTATGCCCAACCAATTAAGCCGATATAACGCCATTAACCTCAGTTGAAGAATGACAGCGGCCAACTATTTAATGAGATGAACAGTCTGCTGACCAGCAGGCCCAGCTTCTTCCTAAATGTGCACACAGTCCTGGTCCTGATTCATCTCAAGGCATTTCCACACAGAGAGGACGTGCTCCTGCATATCTGTGTTGAACTGTTCTGTTTATGAGGAAGAGAAACTTTCCATAGCAGTGTGCTGAGGATATTTTCCCTCTCAGAGCCACAATGAATTATTTAGTACTTGATTTGTCAAAGACAAGCTTGGCTACACTACGGTGACAGAGATACGCTGTAGAAATAGAATGTTGTTTGAGAAATTATTGATGCAAAAAAAGACAACTAAAGCAGAAGGCACAGTTGGTTTTCCAAATATACACACACAGCACTCACATTTATCATTATTCAAGGGCTTGATGGGAAAAAATCCGAGCCTGTTTTGCCTTTGTCAAACTGTCTTTGTATTCTACACGCATCTCTTTCTTGTCTGACATTTCCCCAGTCCCCTTCTCCCTAGTCTTCTGTATCGATTTCTTTCAAGGATCCCTTTTTGTCACTTAAATGTAAGAAAAGTAGAATATTTCTTTTACATCATCTTCTTTTCCATTACTTCTCAATCCCATATTGCATAAAGTTATCTATGTAAAATGTATTCAATAACGTTGTCACTTTCTTAATGTATTTTTAAGAATCCTTTTTTTGCTTGTTTTTTAAAAAAATGTTTTTTCCCCCTTCTCTCTCTCTCTCTCCTCTGTCTCTCTTTAAAACAGGCACTTTTCATTATTCAAACTCATTTTGTGCTCAGCTCTCAGTACAGAGAGCCCTTGCTTTGCCCAGCTGTGAGACACACAGATTTCAATTACCCTGGTTTACTTAAATAACACTAGTGCTCCAATGGCATGTTCAAGTTTCTGTTGCCCCGGTATATAAACTGTGAGGAACTGCAGACAGTACTAACTTTGCTACCAAATCACTACAGAAATAACAGACCAGCCCCAACCCATGGCCAATACATTATTTCTTTCAAAGTCTGTCTGTGAGTGGTCCCTGCTCAGTCCGCACACAGACAGCAAAGCATATAGTTGTGCTTCTTCCTCGTCTCTCAGAGCTAGAACCTCATGAGGTTGTACAAAAAATAGAGATCTAACATCTTAGAAGAAAGCAGAGCAAAGAAATAAACATAATAAAACTAAGAATGAAATTTCAGACAAACATAAGTGAAATGGAAGAAATAGCTGATCCTGGGATTGCTGATATTTTTGCCCCAGATTCTAGATATGTAACCCGAGAATCCCAGAGGGTAAACTTATTGACATAAACGAGGCCGTAATAAAAAGGGTGAAGTTGTCCCAGAGCAAATGACACTACCACGACACTTTACCTGAGAGGAATTCTCAGGGAGAGGCAAACATTTCATTTTGCTGGAAAAACAAAGAATAAAATATGGAAAGCTGATGGGAACTCAGAAAAGGAATGTGAGAAGCTGCTAAGGTGCAGAAAACATGTTCACTCCTTCCTGTACTTTGTACTATGAGGAGGAGGTAAGCACGGCTTAAATTACTTTCACTGGTGTTCGCAAAGAACTAAAGCACTCATTTTCATTGTTCTTAATGTTGGAAATTAGAAGGAGCTAAAGTTGTTTTGCTAGTTTTTCACTCATCTATAATTTTCTGACGGATGATAGTCAGAGAGCTTTTAAGGTTTTGGCCCAATTTTTAAAAGTCACAGAACGATTGTGTTGTCCCACTGTTGGTTACAATCCGATTGCACAGTTTTGCCCTGGTCAGTCCTTTGTACTGGACCTCACCACCCTGGGAGGTGAGACCTTCCAGGACTTAAACGTTTAAAATATCTGAGAGTTGTAGTTAAGTTAATTCCATAACTGTGATCATAACCTTTGGTTCAAAAGGTTTATCAAGTATTTAAAATCCTTGCTGTATTTTAATGTCAGGCTGGATATTTCCTGATGCACTGTTGGAAATCAAGGCTGTGCCCTGTTTTAAGGGCATTTTGTAAGTGTGTTCGATTTAATGGAGGTTCCAGAGAATTCAAATAAAAAAGTCACTGTCCAGGTGCCAAAATCATAATCCCAATAGACAGTGAGTGCTTCTATTATTTTCTAGTCATTTTTATTCTGACAAATGAATGGCATTTTAATACATAAGATTTTTTTTTCTTTAAGTTGGGCATATGTTAACTGTTCCTAAAAGTTCTCCAGGTTTCATTTACAAACCGCATTCCTCTGGCTTTCTGTTTATTTTTCCTTTGAAAAACTATTATTAAAAATATAGCAATAAGAAAAACATTAGAAAAATAAAATTAATGAGTAAAAATAAATAGTACATCCATATGAAGAATGTTTCTGATTTTTTTTTTTTTTTTTTTTTTGGCAAAATTTCGGTTGGGGTATTGTTCATTAGGCTGCTTAATTAACCTTGATAAAGCTTGTAGGAGATAAGTTTTCCTTTGGAGCTTGGGTCCAGGGAAATCACTTTTTCCTCCCCCATGAACAGGCTTGCATCTTTGTATCTGTATTAGTTTCCTATTGCTGATGTAATTAATCACTGCCAACTTAGTGGCTTAAAACAACATAAATTTGTTATTGTACAGTCTGAAAGTCAGAAGTCTTAAAGTCCTGGTGTCAGCAAGGTTTAGCCCTTTCTGGAGATCCTATGGGAGAGTCTATTTCATTGCCTTTTCCAGTTTCTCAAGGCTTCTTTCTGGTCTTTGCACTCTGTTCTCCACATTGTAGAACCAGCAACGAGGGGTGGGATCCTCAGGCTGATGTCCCTTAGGTTCTCTGAGGCTGGGGAAGGTTTTCTACAATTGTAAAGACCCTTGGGATTAGACCAGGCCCACCCAGACAATTCCCAACTCAAGATCCTTACCTTTAATCATAACTGCAAAGTCCTCTTTGCCATGTAAGCTGAACAGCTTTCAAAAGTTTGGATGTGGGCATCTTTGGTGGCCATCTTCAAACAGCCACTTGTATGTGACAATGAGAGTGAAAAAGCAGTTGAGTTCCTCCTTGCTAGGTTCTTACAAACCCCAAAGCCAAGAAATATACTCATTTGTACAAATTTCTTTTTTTTTTCTCCCTTCCCTTCCCTCCCCTCCCCTCCCCTCCCCTCCCCTCCTCTCCCCTCCTCCCCTCCCCCCCACCCCTCCTCCCCTCCGCTCCCCCCTCCCCTCCCCTCCTCTCCCCTCCCCTCCTCTCCCCTCCCTTCCCTTCCCTTCCCTTCCTTTTTGTGTGTGTGTTCTTTTTTGAGACAGACTCTCACTCTCTCACCCTGGGTAGAGTGCCGTGGCATCATAGCTCAGAGCAACCTCAAATTCTTGAGCTCATGTTATCCTCTTGCCTCAGCCTCCCTCATAGCTGGGACTACAGGTGCCCACAATGACTTCTGGCTAATTTTTCTATTTTTATTAGAGACAGGGTCTTGCTCTAGCTTAGGCTGGTCTTGAATTCCTGAGCTCAAGTGATCCACTCACCTTAGCCTCTCAGAGTGCTAAGATTACAGGCCTGAGCCAGTGTGCTCAGACCAATTTGTTCTGATTTCAAATTTTACTTTTTCCTCTTGAAACCTTTCTTTACTTTTTCCTTTTTACTTCCAATTTGCTGTTTTTATTGTAAAGTCTTGATTGCACCTGTGCTTTTACTACAAAAGAGTAGTTGTTTTCTTTCCACTTATTAATAGGTAAATTACACTACAAATATTATCTGCAGTGTCTAAATATTTCAACCTTTAATTTGCCAAATATTGATGCTAAAATGAAAAAAAGAAAAACTAACACCACACAAATTTTAACACAAAAAATATAGAATGGATATGATCACAGAATAATGGCATTTCTTTCAAAAAAGATTGAAATGGCCAACCTAACATTTAGATGTTAATACCAAAGTAGAATAGAATTAAAATGCAGATAGTATTTTGATTTTACATTTTCGCAATTTTCTCTCTTGTAAGTGTATTAACTTGATCTGTTGAGTCATGACAATTGACATGGAGGTTAAATGTCAAGGTATTTTGGTGTTTCCTACCTACTCTGTTTCACATAAATAAACTGATCAACATGGAAGCAACCCACTACTACGTGTCTCAATTTGGAATATTTTGTTTATAAACATATTTAATTGATTTTTTTCTCTAAATTTTCTAGAAAATTGGTATTATATAGATACCACTATCTATATCTTCAAAATGGCACATGAGGATATATCATATTAATCCCTCTATTCCCTTGGCATGTGGCAACAGTTCAAACAAGTACTGTTTTGCTGAGGTAACTATAAATGCAGTAAAGATGCCAATCATTTTCTCTGCTTATTATGATCTCAGCATCCCACGTCCTTCTTTTTGGAGCAGCTACTTGTCCTCACCTTTCACAGGACGTGTTTCCATGGCCTCTGCAGAGTGCACAGTGAGCCAGGCAACCCTGAAGTAGCCCTTGACTCAAGCAAGATCAACTGAATTCTTGCTCTCAAGAATTGAGACTCAGAACATGAAGACTGAGTCGGCTAGCTGGTGGCGCCCACACTGCGAACTCACACAAGAACTGGGCTGAAGCGACTGTTTTCTGTTATTTTGGAGAAACAGCTGAAAAATCTAGGAAACAAAGAAAGGGAAGAATAAAGAGATGCTGAGAGAGATCATTGTCTGAAGAACAGGTGAGTGAAAAATCAGCTGGATTGCATGGCGCTTATGGCTCAAAGGAGTAGGGCCCCATTTGCTGGAGGTAGCGGGTTCAAACCCAGCCCCGGTCAAAAAATGCAAACAAAAACAAGACCAAAACAAAACAAAACAAATCAGCTGGATTTCCTGGCTACTCCCATTTGCTTCCAGCACCCCATAAAGCCCTCTTTCAGATTTTTTATCTTCAGTTCCATGTGTCTCTCTAATAAATTCAGACATTTCTATTTTAGATTAAGCACGTTTTTCTGTCACTTGCAACCTCAAGGCTTTCTAAGACTTTAATCCATAGGAGCACTCCAGTTATACAAAATATGGAAAAAAATACTTTGATAAATATTTGGGAATCAATTAGGCATATCTGGGGCAACAAATATTTAATGAGTACCTGTTGTGTGTCACATGCTGCACTAGGTCCTGAAAATACAAAGACAAGTAAGACATGGACTCTTTCCGGTCAAATATTTTTCCTACAGGAGGAATAAATGCAATGTTCCCTTGGGTCAGACAAAAGAACAGTCCCCTTCACTAGCCATTTCTTATACAGGATAACCAGTATTCATGGCCAGAGTGACTCCATGTTAATGATGCTTGGATGTGCTACAGCAAATCTTATGATCATTCAGACCTGTCAAACTTGAGTTTAAGTTTTTATTTAAACAGAGTGAGCATAGTAATGAAATAATGGGAATGTGGTAAATTTAATCAGAAAAATTTCCTAGAAGAGAATTTTACAAGGGATCCACGAAATCCAGTTATATCTAGCATTGAAAGATTTAGGAACTACATTTTAAGGGAAAGGTTATTTGATACTGTTATGCTTTTTTTTTTTTTTTTTTTTTTCTCTGCCTCTGATGCTGAATCCCTTCTTTTTGAAGTATGTATGGCCCATTGGTTAGGAGCGGAAGCTTCTGAGACAGACTTACTGGCTTTGAATCTAGTCCTGCCATTTTCTCATTAATCATTTCAGCTAATTCAAATACTTGTTCCTATTGCCTCGTCTTTACAAAGAGTATGTGGGCCGAGTGTGGTGGCTCAGGCCGGTAATCCCAGCACTCTAGGAGGCCAAAGTGGGTGGATTGTTTAAGCTCAGGAATTAGAGACCAACCTGAGCAAGAGTGAGACCCCCGTCTCTACTAAACATAGAAAAATTAGTTGGACCTGTGGTGGGTGCCTGTAGTCCCAGCTACTCAGGAGGCTGAGGCAGGAGGATAGCTTGAGCCTAGGAGTTTGAGGTTGCTGACACATGGCTCTCTAGCCTGGGCAACAGAGTGAGAATCTGTTGGAAAACAGAAAAAAATATAAAAAGGATATAATCAGATCTCAGTGATACAGGCATTTTTCAAATTAAATAAAATTTAAAAATATATAAAACCCTTAAAACAATACCTAGTGTGTATCAGGTATTGCATACACAATAGCTGTTATTATTAGCATCTCTAAGGGCCTATGCAGAAACATAGCACAGCTGCACATAGAAAACAGACTCATCCCAAGAAGAGGAAAGCACGAAGGTCTGAACTCATTACCTTCTACAGAGATGGGAAATGCTGCATTACATACATGTATGTGCAGTGACTACCTTATATTCCGTAGCTTAGAGTTAATTATGCAAGCTATCCTTTATAGCTTTGCTATTCAGTAAAAGATCAGTTTTATTGTTATTTACTTGAATATGCTTTTTATCTGGTACAATAATTAATGGAAAAGGGATGCTTATGGTTACCTTTTGTTTTTTCATCAGAGAATAAAGACTGGGATACAGTGAGTAAATACAGATTTATTTCTGACAATAGCAGTGTAACTAGAAAAGTTATTTGCTAAGTTATTCCTTCCTTGTGAAAGTTACACAAACACAACTGAATTTATTTGATGGATTGAGGTTAAATGAATGTGGTATAAATATTTATGAAACAGAATTGTATTATGTACATAATTTAGATATGTGATACATATATACACACACACACATACACACACTATATATATAATAGAAAATGTATTAAGAAATAAAGTCAGCACAAAAAATTGTGCAGAGAGATTAAAATACCCCTATCCAAAAAAAAAAAAAAAAAAAAGGGAAAATTAGAAGACAAGGAAATATGCCACAATAATCAGAAAAAAACAAACCTAAGATATACCTGCAGGGCTTTCAAAGTATTTCCTTTATGAGGAGTGTTGAGACATTACAGTAACTAATTATATATAAAAGTGTTCCTCCTTGTAATGACCAATAAAAAGTTAACCCACATAAAAATATATTGTTGATACATGGTTCTAGTCAAGGAAATATCTCCCCTGTGTTATCTTAACTTTCTTTCCCTGTATTAATCAAGTGTTGATGACCATGACTTAAGCCTGAAAATATTATGGCAGAAAATGTTGGCAGAGAGAAAGCCAAATTGTATGTGCCTGGGGTTATGTATCATGTTATCACTTAGCGAACACCTAGGGAAGTGCAGTGCCAGCTAATTTATTACAATGTTGTGTTCATTTTTACTGGGCGCAGAAGGACTCACACAGAGGCCATCATGCTGTGATCTGCACTGGGACTGCTGCAGTGACAATGCTACTTCCCTTGTACATTCTTTACGGCCCGTATTTTTTCCTGACTCTGCTGTTTCCCATAACATTTAACGATGTTCTTTATGATCAGTAGAAATTAAGGGCTATCTGCAAAGGTAGGGTGAGTGGAGGGTAGAGGGGAGCTGGCTGAAACAAATGGATGCTGACTGAGAGTTATGTTCATATTACTTGCAAATATGACTCCTTGCAACCTGGAATGCTTTACATGGGGTGCCTCAATCAGCAAGACCTTTCAGCTGCAATCTAAACGGGGTGGTGCTTCACTAAGGTGAGAGAAGAGGATGAGAAGCGGCACTGAGCTCCTGGAATTGCTGACTTTTCTTTAGCTGATACAAATGCACATAAAAAATGAAATTGGGTGTACTAGAGAGTGATGAGTTGAAAGTCATGACACCTAAAGAACCTAAGAATTTGTTTTCATCTTGTGCAAACGTTACATATGTGATTGACCACGTTTTTAGTTCTCATACAGTCAGAAAGTGGCTTAATTCATTTAAGATTTAGCTTCCTCAAAGATGTTATGAATCAGGAATCAGTCATTGTAAGTTGTGAACATTTCCTGAGAAGGTATAAGAGGTTTAATAAATATACATATATCTATGTATATGTATATATACACATACCCACAAATATATGTAATACTTAAAGGCAGCATCCAATAGAAATAGATACTGAATATTTAGCTTGGTCACAGAAAGGAAGCAAAATTCAAAAAAGGCCTCTATCTCCAAAGGTCAGGTGCACATCCCATGTCAGCTCTCTCTCTCTCTTTCTGCTACTCACATGCCATTGTAGACTTTATCTATGTGGATGAGCATTTGCAAAGGAGAGTGATGTTTACCTGCTAAGAACTTGAAGTAGTAACAATATGTGTTGTGAAAATATATAATACATTTATAAATTTAGAAATTGCTTTTGCACCTGTTATTCCATTTGAAATGTGCAGCAATCCCCAGAAACACAATGAGTGGGTCACCCTTTAGCAGCTAAAGTCACTGAGGGACGAAGGAGACAAAGAACGACTTTACGTGACGATTTCATTAGTGACAGAGGCACAACTAGAACTTCGGAGTGTGGCTTATTAAAACACATATCGTATGCATATCTTAGTAGGAAATTTGGACCTTAGCATTCACAGTTTACGCATCTATGCAGATGTAGAGCAAACATGAGTCTTTGTGATGCTTCATATCTTTTTGACTCTTTGCTTCCAGGAAAGTGTCCAACCAAGCTCTTAGACAGGGAAATGAAATTCCTTCAGGATCTCCAGCCAAATTAACCACGACTCCTTCACACTCTAATAAATTACGCTGGTTGGAATTTCACCCACACAATTAACAAGTTCTTGCTTAAAGCCTACCTCTTGGAAAACTCTCTTCCCTCCTTTGCTGCTTTCACCCATTTGCCCAGCTATATGATCATTTTTCATGATTGACTTTATTCACATATCTCATTCCTTGATACTTGTCCCTGATGCCTTCAACCAAACTTACTGTTTAGTCTCCCATAATTGCTATGTGTATATTTGTCTTTGCACATATCATTGTTTTTTTCAAAATTAGCTTTTAAGGTGTGTGTCACCTGCATTAGACAGTGACCTATAAGAAGTCACAGGTGATTTAAAATTTCCTCTTGTAATTTGAGCACATAGCCAGATGCCCTGACAGCTTCTAAAAACAGTTGATAAATGCACCTATAAATTAATACACGGCAGCCTTTTCTTGCACAGGGGCAGTTAACCATTGAACAACGTGAGGGTTTAGTTCACCAACTCCTCATGCAGTTGAAAATCTGCATATAATTTTTGATTCATCAAAAGCTTAACTACTAATAACCTACTGTTGACCAGAAACCATAACATAAAGAGTTGATGAACACATATTCTGTATGTTATATGTATGATATACTATATTCTTACAATAAAGTAAGCTAGCAAAAAAAAAAAAAAAATCTTACTAAGAAAACCACAAAGGAGAGAATATGCATTTACTGTCCATTAGGTTAAAGTGAATCTTCTTCAGAAAGGTCTTCATCTTTGGCCTTTTCATGTTGAATTGGATAAGGAAAAGGGATCACTGTAACTCTTTTCCCACAGACTGAATTAAATTTAATGCTCAAGTTTGGGAAAGCCACAAAATAAGGGTCTTAGGAAATGATCAGTTTCTCCAATTATAGATGAAAACTTTCTCCAATATACTCGTTGATGAAAGACATATAAAAAAAGAATGGGTGAATAGATACCAGCATGTCTCACCTAAGATTACTATTTGATTTAAACTTAAAAAAAAAAATAAATAAAAGAATTGTAGCTCAAATTATCAAAAGTTTTACACATGTTAACAGAAAAATACCATGATTCTCAAAGATTAACAATGGAATTTATTGAATATTGAAGATTATACTTTTATTGTCTAGTATTTTCCTATCACATACACTGTAAACAAATTTATTTATTCATATACCAAGACATTAGAAAGTTAAAAAACACATTTGAAATTATAGATCAACTTACGTATTATAAGTTCATGTATTTTTTCTTTTTTCCTGCCTTTTTGAAATTCTCAAAAGTAAACATGCTCGATCTCAATGTGAGATTGGTGTTCCCTCCTTTCTTTGTGACAAATTTCTCTTTAATAAAGGCCTCAAGAGCCAATCTCATAGAAATATTTAGACTATTCATATAAAGCCAAATTCAGGCTTAACAACAAAATAGTCAAGATCTTGTTTGCACAAAGGACATTGTACTGTACTCATTCCTCTTTCCAATCCTCTCAGCTCTACTTCTTAACCCCAGACTTTGTTGCCACAATGTGGTAGTCAGTAGTCACATTTGGCTGAGAACAAATGTGCCTAAAGCAAATTGAGATGTGTTGTAAGGGTAAAAATCTATAAAAAATGTCAAAATCTTAATAAAAATGTAAAATGTATTCTAATAAGTTTATGTTTATTACATATTGAAATAATTTATGTTGAATATAAGGTTAAATTGTATCATATTTTATTATACATAAAACACATATTTACAAATTACGTACAAAATATATTTTAAATTATTTTTATCCATATTATCTGAACGTTTTATATGGGTATTTGAAAATCTAAAATTATATCTGCGGCTAACATAACAATATATTTCTACTATATAACATTGACGTAAATTTCCAAATACTTGAGAATTAATTAAAATTACTTCTAAATAATCTGTGGTCAGGAAAGAAATCAAAAAGGCATATTCAAACTATTGCAAACTGAATGAATATGACAACACATGAAAGCTATAGAATGATGAAAAACTCTTTGAAGAATATCAATAGCTCTAAATTTATTGATTAAAAAGGAACAACAATGTGCAAACAATTATCACAGTTTCTAGATTAACAAGTGAGAATTATAACAATTCTAAGAACAGATAGGAAAACTTCCTAATTTTTGTGAGATCAGTGTATTGTGAAATGAAGTTTGGCAATGACAACTCAGGCAATAAGAAAGTGTCAGATCAGAAACTCTGATAATACACTTGCAAATTACATAATAAATATTAGCAAATCAAATCTGCTAATACAGAAAAGTAATAATACATCATGGCCAGTGGAGTTACCCCAGAATTGTAAGCTTGGTTTAACATCAGAAAAATAAGTTGATGTAATTTACTATAGAAACAGAATAAAGAAAAAAATCTTAGGATCATCACAACTGGTGATGGATAAAACCTTGAAAAAATACAGCACTCACTTACAATAAAACCTCTCAGCAAACTAGAAAATCAGAGAAACTCCCTTCATGTAATGAAAGACATCTGTCAAAAACCTACATCTAACATCCTAACAGTGAAACAATGAAAACGTTTCTCCAAATTTGGCAACAAGAACAATCTGCATAATGAAGACAAATACTAGATCCATAGATCCAGAGAGTCTATATTTTCAATATATCCTTTCCATCTAAGTTTTCAAAATTTCAGCCCACTTTCGGTAGAAATTGGTGGTAAAGCTAGTAAAATTTGTACTAAAGTGTGAACCACCTAGACTAGCTAAAACACTTTTTTAAAAGTAGAACAAAAATAAAGAATTTTTATTTCCTGATTCCAAAATTTACTACAATGCTAGAATAATCACAAGGGCATTGTAATGTAATAAGCACAGGCAGATAGATAAAGGCTACACAATTCACATACACCTACAGAACTAACAATTTATGGCTAGTTTTGAGCAGTGTGTCACCTGCATTAGATGGTGACCTATAGGAAGGCATAGATGATATAAAATTTTCACCAATTTTCAAATGGTGAAACAATTAGATGTTTTTATTAAAAATAAGAACTGTGGCCTGGATGTTATTTGATGCACAAGTTTAATTCAAGAATGATCATGAACTTAAATGTAAAAACGGAAACAATAAAACTTCAAGAAGGAAATGAGAGAATGTCTTTACAACATTGGAGTGGTGAATGTTTTTTGCAGGATACAAAAAACACATAAATGAAAGGACAAAAAAGAAAAAATTAAGTTTAACTTCATCAACATTGAAATTTCCTACTGACTGAAAGACACTATAGGCTGGGAAAATTAGTGTGTGTACGCCTGTGCAAGCAAGTATGTCTCCAGAAAATGTATGAAGAACTACAACTATAAAAAATGAGTGAAAATGAGGCAGAATAATACTCCCCACCTCAAAGATGCCCACATTATAACCTCTAGCACCTGTGAATAGCTTACCTTGCCTGGCAAAAGGGACTTGCAGGTGTGAAAGTGATCAAATTAAGGATCTAGCATTGAAAACACTATCCTGGATTATCTGGCTGGGCTCAGTTTAATCACCAGGGCTCTTTGAATTAGAAAACATTTCCTTGCTGAGTTTAGAGAGAAAGAGAGTTGTGACTGCAGAAGAATTGTTAGAGAAATGGAACATTCCTGACTTTGAAGATGAAAAAAAGGTCCACAAGTCAAGGAATATGAGCAGTTTCTAGAAACTGGAAACAGCAAAGAAAGGTCCTCTCTGCCCTAGAGTCTCCAGAAAGGAATGCGGCCCTGACAGCATCTTGACTCCAGCCCAGTGAGATGTGTGTCAGATTTCCGATGTATGGAGCTATAACAAAAATAAATTTATATGGTTTTAAGTTACTGAATTTCTACCAATTTTTTTTTACCACAGCAATAGAAAACTTTGCAACCTAATTAAAAGTGGGCAAAAACTTGAACAAATAAAACTTCACAAAAGATAAAAATGTCTAATAAGTACCTAAACATGTGCTCAGCTTCATTCTTCTGTAGTAAAACAAACTAAAATGAGAATGAGGTGCCATTTTACACCCATTGGAATTAGTATTATTTTTTAAAAAAACCCACATAATATACAAATTGAGTAGGGTGTGAAGCAACTAGTTGGAATGTAAGGAGGCATCATCACGTGTAAAACTACTTAGCAACATGGTGGTAAAGCTAAATACTCTACCACCCATTGATTCCATTCCTACCTCCAAAGAGTATGAATATATGTTCACAAGAATTTTCAGAGCCACCTCATTCAAAACTCCCCCAGACTGGAAACCACAAAGCCATCAATGAGGGACCAGATAAACAAACATTGATAGGTTTCAACAGAAAAATACTACTCAACAATGAAATGTCCCATGACTACCCATAACAACAGGGATAACTTTCTAAAACATTATGTTGAGTGGAAGGAGCCAGGGACAGAGGAGCATATGCTTTCTCTGTCTTTATTAAATCTTAACTGTGTATGTTAATGCATTTATGGGGTACAGTGTGCTGAATTGATATACAATGTGGAATGCTTACATCAAACTGATTAACATAGCCATCACCTCACTTACTTATTTGTTGTGGTAAGACATTTATACTCTACTCTTAATAGTTTGGAAATGTACCATTGCATCGTGCACAACAGGTGAGGTCCTTCCAAATACCTCCCCTCCTTTTTTTTTTTTTTTTTTTTTTTAATTACACTAACATTGTCATAGGACAGATAAACTAAAATTAAATTATTAATAAATTAAATCCATAATTTACAGTGCTAAAAGTCAGCAAGTAGTCAGGAAGAATTCAAGAGAAAGAGATTTTAGAACCTCTCTAGAATGATAGCAAAAGTCATATATTAGTAATATATGTGGTGGTTTTTATAGTATACAAGATAATTTGTCTTGGAGGTACAATGATCAACACTCCATGAACTGAAAATTTAAGATTGGTGCATTTTATTTTATGTTTATTTTGCATCAGTAATAAAATGATTGAAAGGAGAACTCACCCCAGCCTTAGCACAGATGACGATTCCTTGCTCCTGTGCTATATACCTCCCATGAGTCTCTCCTGGGGTGCCTCCCAAGTGAGGAGATGGGACACGGGGGACCCGGCTCTACCCACTCAAGGGATGGCAGCTGATAAAGCTTCTTCTTCCTCATCCTCTGTGGCAGAAAGAGCCAAGGTCAGTTCCACGAGTGTCTTCTGAAGCTTCTGTTGGCACAGGGTGGCTAATGTGAAACCTTACCCAGGTGTCCTGGCTTTTCCCTGCTAGCCTTCTATGTCACTCTCCAAACCCTGCTTCCTGAGGACACAGTCCCACATAAAACTACTGAATACAAGAATTTTTCTTGAGTTCTGTCAGGGAAAAGCAAGGCTAAGATGTCAAATGTAACTCTCCCTCCTGAGTAATGTGTGTAGTTTTCCATCCACTGGACCTCTTATAGCTGTAGTATATTTAATAGAGAGATTGCTCTCATGATGCAAAATTTACATATAATAATTTGATTAAAAATTGTGTGTGTTTTTTACATTTATATAAATGTAAACAATCATAATCAGAAGCCACCACACAGGTTTTTAAAGGTCAAATTAGATTCAGCATGCTTTATATAATAACTAGTAAGAATGATAGCAGAAATATTTGTTTTGTCCAAGGAAATTCCTTTGATACTGGCATATATTTCATATCATGTTATATTGTTCAGTTCCAGATTTTTTATTATATACATGCTGAGTATTCCTTTGTCATTTACATATTAAAATCAGTAGTACAGTTTACATCTTCAGATACCTTATCCATAATATCAATCCACTTAAAACTCAGAATTTTAACATTGGAAGCTTCTTCATGGCTAAACACTTTAAAGTAACCCATTCAAATAAAATTTAGCTTCCATAGGCCAGCCTGGTATGACACCAGTTTTCTGAAGTATCCCCGTTTGTTTTCATTTTGTCTCTTTATGGAATTTTATTTCCCTGAAAATATCACCTTCCCATTGAGGGTAACTCCTATTCAGCTGGGACTGATGTTTCTTTATTGTTATATAATTAAAGGCAGGATTTGGGAGTAGGAGAAAGAGGGATTCATTCTCTTCCCCAGAACCTGCCAGTTGCAGCTCTGTCGAGTAAATGTCTACCTCTTAGTTGCCTCTCTGGATCAATAGCTCTGGTTCCTGATGATCTTCTCACTTGCTATTGAGAGGTGATGCTTCTTCTCCCTCTCCACATCCCTGCTTGAACCTGGGCAGGTTTCTGGCTTTTCCAGTGAATGGAGTAGACCACAAACAATGTCACGTGACATTGGCTGGATTAGAAAATGCAATGCAGCTTCCTCCTGGCTTGCTCTTTCTTTTGGGATATTTGCTCTTGGTTGGAATTCAGCCACCATGCTGAAGGGAAGCCCAAATAGGTTCACTTAAGAATGTCAAATAGAGAGCCCCACCAGGAAAGAAACCAAGGCTCTCAGCCCAAAGCCAGCATCAGCAGCTAGATACCGAGCAAATTAGCTGTCAGATTATTCTTGTTCCAGACTTCCAGTTTCCCCTGAGGCCCCACCATACTACCTCTGCTGTTTCTTGTCCAAATGCCTGAACTATACAATCCATGAGCAACAAAATGGTTGCTCTATGTCACTGAGTTTTGGGATGATTTGTTATGCAGCCATAGTGACAGGAAGAGATTTTGGTACGAGGACCTACCATAGGATCTGCCATTATGAAACCTAAAAGTGTGGTAGCAGTTTTGGAACTATGTGGTAGCCCAGTTGAAAAGGCCTTGGGAAGTGTGCCTTTTCTCAGCCCACTCACAGTCTAGATACAGGGGTATCTCTTTACCCCATGGGCCACATGAGGCGGTGTGATTGTATTTGTTCCCATTTTGTTTTTTTACTTCAAAATAAGATATGTGCAGTGTGCGTAGGAATTTGTTCATAGTTTTTTTTTTTTTTTAAACTATAGTCTGGCTCTCCAATGGTCTGAGGGGCAGAGAACTGGCCCCCTATTTAAAAAGTTTGAGGACCCCTGGTCCAGAAGAACTGATAAGCACATGCATCTGTGGTTTCAATCATATCTTAAAGTGCTTCTTGATTTGACTGGAAATAGACAGAAGTTTTGGCATTATGCAATGTTTCCTGGGAAATGCCATTCTTATTGACAGCATTAACACAGTCTTCCAGTTAAATATATTTTTCTTTTTATTTTTTTGAGACAGAGCCTCAATCTGTCACCCTGGGTAGAGTGTCATGGCATCACAGAACAGCTCCCAGCACCCTCAAACTCCTGGGCTCAAGCGATTCTTGTACCTCCGCCTCCCAAGTAGCTGGGACTACAGGCGCCTGCCACAATGCCCGGCTATTTTTTGGTTGCAGCCGTCATTGTTTGGTGGGCCTGGGCTGGATTCAAACCCTCCAGCTTAGGTATATGTGGCTGGTGCCTTAGCCGCTTGAGCCACAGGCGCTGAGCCAAGTTAAATATATTTTTCGATTCTGCCATTACTTTGACTTGTCTACTGTTGGCTCAGTGATAACAGAGACAAGATAATCTCTATGCTTACAATCCTTATTTTGGATAATAAAATGAATGTGATAATTTGAATTTAGTTGTTTTCTTGCATGTTAAGAGATCTCTCCCCCTGTGTGATTCTACCACTTTCTCTATAAATATTTTCCTCTCCGCAAAGTCCCTTTTATTTTCTTGTCCTTTAAACTAAACTACTCAATCCTCAAGTGTATAGTAAAGAAACAGCTGACAGGGATAGAACATAATGTATCAGCTTTGCTATTTTCTGCAGCTTTAATATTTCACTTTTCTATCTTTTAGATGGTAACTCAACTTGATGGTTCCACCTTCACTAGTTGAAGAAGCAATGGATTCAAAATTCCCACAAGATTCCTTGTTCCTGGGCCCCATCCTGGTGATAAGGCCTAGCCAAAAGGGATATTATTACATGGTTAGAATAACTCAAGTTAGTAGCCCTGTCTCTTCTTTTATTGCCTTTTTGTTTTGATTTTTCCTCTCCAGCTTTTACTCTTCCCCTGAAGTAAAAATGTAATTGTCAAACTGTGTACAGGTGAAGATGAAATGGTTCAAGGAGCGCCCAGATGATGCTTCCAGTCTTTCAAATAAACTCAACAAAATAGGCCAGAGAGATTTATCATTGCACTTTGTAAACCTTTTCAATTTGTTTATGTATTTATTTTTACCATGCCTGTCTCACCCCCTCACCCCTCACTGTCGACCTTCCACTCAGTGGCTGCTGGTTCGTGTTTATCATTTATTTAAGGGGTATGTTTCATCCATTCAGGAAAAGGTGACACCACATCCATTTCAAGTGACAGCTACCAAATAGCCTAGTCTAGTCTGATTAAGTGCAGAGGGAGTTTCTTTCCCTTTTCCTTATAAAAAAAGAGTTATCCTCATAGATTGGAGGGGGGAGTAGAGTGGGCATAGAAACACATTTATCTTTTATTTATAATGGTTAAAATTTAGTTAACTTTTAAAACTTTGTCAATTGGGGACATTCTTCAGTCAGCCCCGGGATTTGTTGTTCTGTAGGTTTGTATGTAAGTTGAAACAGGTACATTGCTATAGCCTCCATCCATATGAGTCATACGTAAGTCAGATGTTTGTAACTCGGGGCCTACCTGTATATTTCTGAAGATATTTGTTTAATTGTCTGAGAAGGGAGAGCTACATTTACCAAGGCAATCATTCAGTAAACAAAGATAACAATGAGCTAATGGAAGCTTATAATTTTACCCTTAAATAAAACATAAACAGATCATTGGCCATGAGAAGACCCATTGTCTGTGAAGTGAAGATTCAGAGTGAAGATTCAGAGTGAATAGGGTACAGATTTTGACAAATGTGTATTCCCATTCAAGTAGATACTAAAAGCACAGTAGCAATGATCTCTTATGCCTTTAAAAAGTGGAATACTAGGCATTCTTTCTCATATAGAATTAAATTAATTAGTTAACAATGTTAAAATAACAAAATTAAGAGACAGCCTAACTTTCTATGTATTTAATAGCTAGAATTTTGTTTTTAGAAGAGTCAAATTTTTTAGAAATTGTTAATGTGAGCTGGAGCATCTTTTGTGATGCTGGGTGGTTCTGCCTGGGGAATCTTCTCTGTCCTGAGAGCAACAGAACTTGGACAAAAGCAACTGAGTAAGGCCATTAGCCTCCTTGGCTCCCCTTCATGCTTGGGGATTCACTGGCTATATCACCTTTAAGTTCAAAGACTTTTTTTGTTTGTATTGTTTGTCTATGTTTTTCCACATTTAATAATTGAGTCTTATCAATAGGCAGCCCAAAATTCCCCTGTCAAGCCCCTCACCTGAAGCATCCAAAGATTTGTGGAGTCAGACTCAGTTTAAAGGCCTATTTTCAAATGCCACAATGGACCGAGAAAATGGCTGTTGAATCAATGAAAAGTGGTATTGCTTTCCTCACTTCTCTCCTGATGTGTGGGGCTGTGGGCACCAGTGTCCTTGTTAGTGCAGGTCTCTGCACAAGACCTGGCACTGCCTCAGAATTGGGTATGAAAGGAGGAGGATTTTTAGTTTAGACTCAGGTGTGAGTGGGCACCAACTTCAGCCACACACTTGGCTGCCATTGGGCCTTCTCCACGCAATGCCAGAGTTTGCTGGAAAACCCAGATGGTCAGTCCAAGCTCTGTTCTCTTTATAGGGAGTTCTTCTCTGGGGCCTTGTTGTCCCCTTCTTGTCCCCATAACTCAGAGACAGCCACCCTAATCCATCCACTTAATCTCAAAATACAGTCTTCTGCCAGAAGATTCCCTCAATCCAGAGAGATTTACCCTGGGCCTTCCAAGAATGATACCAACCAAGAATAGGAAGGAATGGTAACATTGGTTAAGTGACAGAAAACTTTCAGAAGGGCTAGTGATGCTTTCTAAATTTGCATTTCTGTAAAGAAATAGGATCATGCAGGAGATATAGAAGGAAGTAAAGAGCCTTTCCATAAGAAGAACTTCTATCTATATTGCTAAACAGAGAAACTTTTAAAGTTCATCCTGTTAGAAGACCTATTTTCTCTACTTAGGGGAGCTTCTGTTCTGTTCTGTTATTTTATTTGTCTAGAGCTCCAATACAGACAGATGTTTCTCTTCTTATACACTTCAAATACACATATTAAAAAAATAAATCAATGTAGGGTATATAGCCACATACACAGTGCAACCAAAATATGAAAGTAAATAATTAGAAAAAGTAGAAAGAAAGAAATGCACTAAAATTAATAGCAACTTATCAGTTGTTGATATTGCAAAATATTCACATAGATATTAAAAGCAACTTGAAATAGATAATGCCTTAATTTTCTTTATTATTACCGTCAGAAATAAATGTGTATTTATTAAATTTATTCTTTCTGAAAAATGTTTCAATTCTCCAAAAAGAGATTTTAGGCATTAACATAATAGTTTGAAAAAATAATAATTTAACAAATAAATATGTCTAGGGAAATTTTAAGACAAATGACAAAGATCATTTTATATATACACGCACACACATATGATGTCAGACAATTAAGTTCACGACCTTGTCCTAGAAAAAGTGCTGCATACCTCATCGCTGAATGTCACTATGGTCACCTTTGAAGGGCTCCCCAGGGCCATCTGTTTACCTCAGCAATGAGGTATATAGCACTTTTTCTAGAATGACTTTGTGAACTTAATTGACCACATAAATGCTCTGTATTCTAAAAAAAGAAAAAAAAAAACTTTAAAGAAAATTTGGGAACTTCACAAATTAGCCAGGCACAAAGCCATGGACCAAATAAATTTTTATAGAGTTCAAAAACCAAAAATAGGGCCAGGGTTGTGGCTCATTCCTATAATACTAGCCCTCTGGGAATCCAAAGTCAGAGGATTATTGCTTGAGCTCAGGAGTTTGAGACTAACCTGAACAAGAGGGAGATCCTGTTCCTACTAAAAATAGAAAAATTAGCCAGGTGTTGTGGCAGATGCCTGTAGTCCCAGCTACTCAGGAGACTGTGGCAAGGGGACAATTTGAGCCCGAGAGTTTGAGGTTGTTGTTAGCTAGGCTGACCCCCATGGCTGTTTAGACTGGGCAACAGAGTGAGACTCTCAAAAAAAAAAAAAAAAAAAAAAACGGCAAAAACAAAGCAAGCCACATGATTTTTTTTAAAAAATCACAAAATGCCTATTTATTAACTTAAAAATGTTATTTTATTTCTTAAGATAAAGAAGAAATCAGAAATCAATTTAAAAATAAGAAATTCTTTAGATATCAGCAAATATTTTAAACATTTTAAAATCTCAGGGAAGTGACTCAAATCATGTTCAGATGAAAATATTTACCCATAAATAGATTTGTTGAAAATAAGTTATTCAAGCTTCGTATCAAGACAGTAGAATCAAAACCATATAAAAAAGGAATGGAATAAATAGATAAGAACACAATTTTCAAAAAAGGGTAGTTTTAACCAAAATGCTGAAAGTTATTATTTGAAGAGACTGTTAAATAGACATATTGTGGCAAGATAGTAAAGGGAAATAAAAGAGTAACACTACAACTGCGTAATAGTAGAAGTGATAATAAAGAATAATTATAGACACAGAGCACTATTAAGTAGAAAGATAAAAATATATGAAGAATTGTGCTCTGGATTGACTTGTGTATCTCACGTATCCAAATGTTGAAGTCTAAACCTCAGTACCGTTAAAATTCGAGATAATACTAATAATTTAAAAATCAATACACAAGAGGTGGAAATTGTGGATTTTCTTCATTGTTTTGTTTTTGAAAGCAGAAATTGTATATATTTCAAAAATAAGAAATCATATTGTCTAAAACGTAAAACCCACGGGATTTTTGTATTGCTCTATGGTATAACTTCTTAAGGTGCCTATCTCTGAAAATAAAACTTTTATATTCAAATGGATTAATGGTAGTTAACTCTTCACACAACTCTCCTCAACCATTCTTAGCTTCTGTCTACCCTCAGATTTGAACATATCACCTGTAAATTTACGCCAAACTTCTTAAATTTATGTTTTTATCCTGAGAATCTTTGATAACAACCTGTTCTAGGTGTCTGCTTGCAATCATGTAAAATTTTACTAACCTTAAAATATTTCTCCTTTGCAGTGTGTCTGATTTCATCGCCTTTGATACCTTTGTATTTATGTTTTGCCCTACTCTCAGATCTTTAGTCTTTGGCTTTCCGAAATGAAAGATCCCACTTTCCTTTTTCAGTGTATTCCGACTGAGAAATGGCTTAAATCCCTTCATAATTGTGTTCGCCTCTCCTAGACAATTTAGTTTCCTGTAAGAGTATTGACCAGCTCTGTGTAAGAAGTGCTAAGAAGCACTGTGCTAAGAAGTGGGTTGTGTTTTTCTTGCCTTTTCCAACTTGGGTGCAAGAATGCATTGATTGTTACTTCAAATGCTTCTTCTAAAAAATGCCTCATTGGAAAAAGGGAAGTCTTTAGGGGGGGAAGAGGAGCGTTGCCATTACAGCTCTGCCTTCCAAACACCCCCATCTGCTTTCATTTTCCTTCCAAATAAATATAAACAAATAAAGAAATCCTCTAGAAGTGCTCGAGAAAGTGAGAAACACAGAAAAATAAACCAGGTCATTTGTGAGCAATTTCAAAACATTAATAGTATTTTCCTATGGTTAGATTTATATTTTGCACATTCTTAACTTCCGCTTAGCTCTCGCCCATAGACAGTGTAGTCTGGTCCATGAGGCTTTAATACTGCCAAAGGCACATCCTTCATCCACGTGCCAACAAACAACTAAATGTGTTTCTTGGCCTCAAAAATGTAGGTTATGCTGGAGGGAATAATTTTGTAGAGATTAATTATATTTGAATATTGGTAAAAAAAAAAAACCTCTTTTATATTTAATTCATTTATTTGTCTTGCATCTCTCTATATAGGTTTTTGTTAAATTATGGTAGATGAATTAACTTTGCAAACTTAACTTTCTTTTGATAAAAACAACTGCCAGTTATGAACTGATGCTAAAACTATTAAATGAAAGATGTTGTTACACAGCATATTCATCAGGTTTAAAAAATCACTTACCTTTGTCTTATTTACTAAAAACATAACAGATACCTTTATAATGGACAGATTGTGGGGTGCCACCTTAACCTAGCCATCGAATGTAGCGTCATCAAAAGTGAGATGGAACCCATGTTAACACCCCTCCATGTGAGGCAATGCTAAAAAGTACATAGCATTGCATATGTGGTATTTTTGAAAAAAAAAAAAAAAGTTAACATAAATGTTGATAATTATGAGGAAGTAATCGAAAAGAAACCGACTGTGTGACAAAACTGGGCTGAACTCTTCAAAAAACCATGTCATAATTTAACATTACAGACTAAGAATTATTATAATTAAATTAATTGTACTGCTTACAGGTGTTTAATTCTACTGTATTTATGTAGGAAAATGTACTATTCTCAAGACATGCGTGACAAAGTATAGTATTTAGAGGTGAAATGTCACGATGTCTGCAACTGACTTCCAAATGGTTCATCACCATTATTAATACCAAAAGGTATTAACATATATGGATAGAAGAACAATAATAGTGGCAAAACATTATCAGTAAAAAAAATGAAATGTCGACAAATGTTAATTGTGTTGTATTTCCAATTTTTGCAGATTTAAAAACTTTCAAAACAAATAATGGGACTTCAGAAAAAAAATAAAGAACAGCAGTAAATGTAGGAAGCAAACTAGCCTCTGTGAAAAAAGCTGCACAGAATCCCCAAGTTGCACTTTTGGTTAATGATTTTTTTTCCACTTAGCAATTCTCTGATAGCTCAAGAAAAGCACAAAAGGAATCATGTCTTCTTACATAGTGAATGCGATTGCTTGTTAGCTTTGCCATTGCCTGGAAGGAACGTGTTTAGTAGATGCCGAATGATCCTCCTACCCTGGGCTGAAATATTTGAAAACAAACTGAAAGCCAGTTCAAAGAAGTGTGTTTCCTTCCAGGGACTCTCAAGGGGCTGTGTGTGCAATTCATTCATAGTCAGGTGTTTATTAATGGCTGGAGATTGTTTAGAAGTGGCGTACAGAAGAGCTATCACAGAGACCTCTGGGAGTAAAATTTGTGGCAGATGTGACCATAAAAGTATGAATATAAATGTGTGAGTGTGGATAAGAGATATATATATATAAATGTATATAGCAGTATACAATGTTTATGGCTGCAGTACATTTAGGAAGAGCTATTTATAATTAAGAGCATATTGGGGGCTTTAGATTGTCTGCAAGAGTGTGCACTTTCTCACTCATATATGATTTTCCAAGGTGCACGAGAGAAAGACAGGAGGATCAATACTACTCTGGTTGATTACAAGAGGCTGGGAAGGTTAAGGTGAACATTTTTGCAGACTAAACGACAACAGGAAAATTCAAAAACGTTGAGGTCAAATGAAAGACAACCAGATCCCCACAGCTCTGTGGACGGTGCTGAGATCACTCCTCCGGCACAGCACAGAATCACCCAACACAGATGCTTACTTACATATTTCACCTCTTTATGCCACTGGGAGCTGTGGTTCTCATTATCTGCTCTGAAACCCTAAGAGAAGAACAAAAAGGCTCTTTCTGCTTTTCAGTTAACTTCCCATTTTATAAGAGAAACCTTGATATTGCAAAATACCCACATAGAAATTAAAATCAACTTGATACATCTTTGGAAAAAAGAACCATTCCTTGGCCATATGTTACACATATTCAAATAGGTCTGGCCGAATGTTGCCTCTGCTCTTATCTTCCTTTATAGCTTTATCAGCTCTAAAGGTCAATTGCAATAGTGTTTATTAAATAAAAAAGGCAAAGGAATTTGCTTCACCTTTAAATGTTTCACATAATTTGCATCAGGCTTTCTCTTTAAGACACATAACCTGTTTAAACAATTCTGCCTCATTTGTGAATTATAAAACCTGTACAGTTTTTCTTTGTTATGGAAGGACTATTCCCTTTTTAATTAGCACAAGTTAATTCAGAGTATGGGTACATGTATAATTCGAAACTGAGAAGAAAAGTGTTAAGTACATGTATCTTTCATCTCCTTAAAGGATTAATAATCAATGATATCCTTGAATCATCAGCCAAAGACTTGTAGGTAACATATACGACTCAATCAAGTCCAATAGGAAACCTGGTATGGGAAATCATTATTCATTTTTTTGCTTGCCTATCACTTTTAATAAAAAAGAATAATCATTCACATTAATGTTACTCATCAAAGCAGAAAAGTGAGAATTTTCTATTTATCAATTCCTTTTATTCTCAGACACAATCCCACATACTTTTCTAAGTGAATTCACTTTAAAATTAAAGATAACTTTAATGTTTAGGTACATATTTTGTATGAGAAAAAGCATTTCTGGAAGTTATATATATATATATATATATATATATTTTTTTTTTTTTTTTTAATTGATGGGGTATATTGGCAAAGGGGATAGAGAAGCCAGAGCTAGAGGCACAGAGACCCTGGGAGAAAGTGGTGTAATGGGAGTTAAGAGAGAGAAGGAGAGAGAGAGAGCCTGCAAGGAGGTAAGGAGGCCGACTGGGGCAAATGCTGCTGAGAAAATATTAAGATAAGCCTGGCAAGTGTCCACTGGATTGATTGCCACAGAAGTCAGAGGTGGCCAATTTGGAGGAATAGAAAGGACAAGAACGAGACTGGGGTGGCCTAAGGACTCAGGACCAGGAGCCAGAGTTTGCTTTATTATTGAGAACTTCCTTTTTTTTTAGACTGTCTGATGGTGCAATGAACTACTTAGGAGATAACAAGTTTCCTGTAAGTAAAAACGCTCAAGGCCACATGGAATTGCCAGTTTTCCAGGATGGTATGGCACAGATGTCAGCACCTGCTTGGAAGTCAATAAGAAAACAGGTTGTGTATTCCATGCCCCTCAGGGCCTTGCAAACCCTGAGAACAAGCACTCTAAATTTTATAGGATTTAATCTTATTCATCTATAACTGATAATATTATCAATAACAAAACATATTAGTGTTAATTAAGTGCTTTATAGCTTATACAAAATAACTCTTGTCTACAGAGCTTATCTAGTCTTCGTAAGAACCCTAACAAGTAGGGATAGACAGTCATTAACCACACAGCTGTGACATGCCAGAGCAGAGGCTTCACCCAGGTCTATGGACTTCACCTGCAATCCTTTGGGTATCACATCATGATGTTGATGTGTATTAACGTTCTTTCTGATCATTTTCTTTTACTCACTGGTAGGCACAGTTGAACTCCCTGGCGTCAAACTGGAAGAAAAGCCTCTGAACACACAGCTCTCTATTCTGTGCTACAGCCATGTATGGACCTTGGGCCATCTGAGAAGTGTCACCTGGGCCCAGGCCTGGAATAGGTACAAGTGAGAGGACTTGCCCTGAGCATAATCACTCCATTTTAACTATAGAGATTTAGCATGTGACGACTGGCTACCAAAAATATTGATGGTTGGCCCTTCCTAAAAC
Organism: Loris lydekkerianus; assembly: GCA_963574355.1. Taxonomy (NCBI): domain Eukaryota; kingdom Metazoa; phylum Chordata; class Mammalia; order Primates; family Lorisidae; genus Loris; species Loris lydekkerianus. The sequence goes on along the minus strand of CAUYPK010079633.1, from coordinate 93,642 downwards.
AGGAAGGACAGATCGTTTATGTGCTCAGGCCACAGCCTCTGGGGCTTCGTGAAGGCCTGATATCTTTTAAATGAAGTTGATCTCACATCACTGAATACAATATATTTCTTGTGACGATAAGCACCATGCCTTTGATTTCATTTCTGGGTAAACATCCCTAACCATCTTCATTTTCCTGCCTTGGACAAATTTGTGCCTTAGGTGCATGTCAGGAATGTGTACTTCTTGGTTAACAAGTTCCTAAGTGAAATTAATTTGGCAGTCTGTACCTCAACATCAGATGTGGTGGCTCTGATATACGATGATTATGAACAAACATGCCTCACCCCCATTTCCAGTGGCGCCACCTGTTCACACCACTAGTCTGCCACAGGCCATGTCATTGAAACGGCCTGTCTAGAAACTAGAGGGTGGAGAAAGCTCTTTACTACTTCCTTCCTTGAGTCTTTATTGGAAAGGTTGTTGTAGAAGTCTCATCTATAAAACCAAGCCACAGTTGTAATCTCACAACCACATATATGATGAATGTTCTCAAAATAACTTTCCAAGGGTCATGGAAAAGAATGAGAGGAGAATATAGATGTATGTACTATTAAAATGGATAATGATTTTTAATGTGACCCCATCATAATTGATACAGATTTTAACCTGAAAATGAGAACATGTACATTTTAATTTATCAGAACTCATGGAGAAAAGAACCAGTTTATGAGCTAAAGAAGAAGTAGAAATTATGTTTATATTTTTACATACGTCCATAGACTTTTTGAGCTATAAGCACTACATTAGCAGTTACAGATCATGATTGAGACATATGCACTCTGAAACTCTTCTGTAGGATTAAGCAAAAGAAAATTTGCAGTAGTTTAAAGACAAAAAAGAATGTCTGCAAAATCATAACAGAAATATCATTCCCTCAAAATTACTAGGAAAATAAAATTGGGGTTGATAGAAGTATAATCTCTCCAAATATAATCTGGAAAGTACTGCCTTCAATTTTAAAATAATTAAAAGTAAAGAGAAGGAAAAAACAGAAAGTAGGGTAGACCTTTGGCCTGAAGAAATAAAGTCATATCAGAAAAGAAATAAAATATTTGAAGTTATAAAATTAAACATGGGTTTATGCAACCAACAGTGAATTATAATGGCTCAAAGGTGAACAGCAATGTTGAACAAGAACATATCTCACTACAGGAAATCTAAAAATCAATCTAAAATCTAATCTAAAATCAAAATACTTGAAATCTCCTGTCCATGGCTCCGCACATTAAAGATGGCAGATATTGCCACCTTAAATTTTTCTAAATACCTACTGTGTCTGTAACATTGTTTTGGGTTCTAGGAAAATATCAGCAAACAAAACATACTAACATCTCTAAATTAATGAGTCATGATTGTTCTAAAGCAAGAAAGTAACAATGCAAGGATAACTAAGTAATATGTCTAGGATGCTAAGAGTAATAAGCACTGAGGTGAAAAAGTAAAACATAATGAACAGGTATAAAATGTCAGGGAACAGAAGCTGGAATTTTAAATAGGTGCCAGGAGAAGATCTCACTGAGATAATGACTTTTTAAGCAAAAAAACAAAACAAATAAACAAACAAAAAAAAAAAAAAAAATGAAGAAAACCTGAAGAAAAAGAGGGAAGGGAGGTTTAAAAGAGGGTCTAGGAGAAAACCATTCCAAAAACAGAAAGAATTCAAATGCAGAAGACCCTGGAGTAGGAATGTGAATGGTTCATTCCAGGAAAAGCTAGAGGCCAGCACATCCTGGGCAGAGGGAACAAATGAAGAGGAAGCTGGAGACTAACTTAGAAGGGTAACAAGGGGTTGGATAGATCAATAGTACTTTGCAGTCATAGGATGGATTCTGTCAAATGACCATCCACCAGAGGGGTCGCAGCATCTGTCTTCCACTGTAAGTTTCTCTCTGACTACAGGGTTAGGATAGCACTTGAGGAAACAAAGGTAACTTCCCAACTCCACACGTGCAGCACCAGGGGTCTGGAACGACAGTGAGAATAGAAAGAAGTGGTTGAGTGCAGACACAGCTTGAAGACAGAGCAGATAGTATCAGCTGAGAGATTTTCTGTAAATTGTGAGAGAGTGAATTCAAAGAAGAAACCATATTTATTGAAGCCTGAACAGTGTGAAGAATGGCCTTGCCCTTTCCTGAGATCAGGGAGATTAAAGGAGGAGCAGGTTTGGGGGTTGGGTAGGTCAAGATCAGGATCTCTCATTTTAGAAATGTCACATTTGCAATGCCAAATTAGACCTCCAACTGGAGTTGTAACAGAGGCGGTTGGATATAAGTCTGAAATTCAGAAGATAGGTCTGTGCTAAGAACAGATTTTAAGACCCCTTAGCATATATATGATAATTGAAGAACTAAATCTATGAGAGGTGATGAGATTGTTGGATAAAACATCTTTAGTCATTTTTGAAAAAAAATTATTACTTTTTAAAATTTCAGATTAATATGAGGGTACAAACAATTAGGTTACAGTGTTTGTATTTGTCTGGAGAATTCCAAGTTGTAGGTGAGTTCTTCACCCAGGAGGTGGGCACTATACCCATACACTGTGCCCATTAGGTGAGAGCTTGCCAGTCCTCTGCCTGTTCCCCTCCCCTCTCCCCACCTCTTCATTTGAATTTATTTGTGTTTTTCTTTTGTGTGGGTAGGTAGTTATTTTTCTCTTGTTTTCATATTAGTATTAAGTGCATTGGATACTTGCTTTTCCATTTTTTCCATTCTTTGTTTGTTTGTTTGTTTGTTTGAGACAGATTCTCAAGCTGTCACCCTGGGTAGAGTGCTGTGGCATCATAGCTCACAGTAACCTTCAACTAGGGCTCAAGCTATCCTCTTGCCTCAGTTTTTCTATTTTTAGTAGAGACAGTCTCACTTTTGCTCAGGCTGGTCTTGAACTTGTGAGCTCAAGAACTCCACCCACCTTGGCCTCCCACAGTGCTAGGATTACAGGTGAGAGCCACTGTGCCCTGCCTGTTTTTCCATTCTTATGATACTTTACTAAGGAGAATGTTCTTCAACTCCATCTGGGTTAATACAAAAGATGTAAAGTCACCATATATTTTATGGCTGAATAGTATTCCATGGTATACGTATACCACAGTTTATGAATCCATTCATGTGTTGATGGGCAGATGAGCACATGGGTTGATTCCACATCCTGGCAATTGTGAAATGAGTTGCAATAAACATTCTAATGCAAATGTCATTAAGGTTGAACGATTTTTTTTTTTTTCTGGGTAGATACCTAGTAATGGGATTGTGGTATCAAATAGAAGGTCTACTTTTAGCTCTTTGAGGATTCTTCATACTTCTTTCCAAAGAGGCTGTGTTAGTTTACAAATCCACTAACAATATAAAAGTGTTCTCCTCTCTCCACATCCATGCCAGCATCTGGAGCCTCGGGACTTTGAGATGTGGGCTGTTCTCAATGGGGTCTGGTGATATCTCAAGATGGTATTGATTTGCATCTCTCTGATCATTAGGGATGATAAGCATTTTTTCGTGTATGTTTTGCCCATTTGTCTTCTTCAAAGAAGGTTCTGTTCATTTCTCTTGTTCACTTATAAATGGGATTGTTTGCTTTTTTCTTACTGATTAGTTTGAGTTCTCTGTAGTCATCATCCCTTTGTCAGAATCAGTAACTTTAAAGAAAAGTGTAACTGGCTGGGCGCAGTGGCTCACGCCTGCAGTCCCAGCTACTCAGGAGGCTGAAGCGAGTAAATTGCTTGAGCCCACAAGTTGAAGATTGCTGTGAACTATGATGCCATGGCCCTCTACTGAAGATGACAAATTGTGACTCTGTCTCACAAAAGAAGAAAAAGAAAAGTGTAACTAATGATTTTGTCGGATTGTCAGATATCATGTATAGTGGTCCTTCTGTATCTGTGTGCTCCCATCTCATGGTTCAACCAACTGTAGATAGAAAATATTTGAATAAAAATATAATAAAATACTACATAATACAAATAAAAAACAAGATAGTATGACAACTATTTACATAGTGTTTACATTGCATTGGATATTATAAGTAATTTAGAGATGATTTAAAGTATGCGGGAGGATGTGTGTAGTTTATATGTAAATACGACTCAATTTATGCCAAGTACATAAGAATCCATAGACGTTGATATCTGTGAGGGATCCTGGAACCAATTCCCCGAAGATGTGGAGGAATGACTGTATTTTGCTAAATGTGAACGTGTCCAGTCACTGTATCTATGTATGTGTGTATGCACATACACGTATATATATGTATATACGTACATGCATATAACGCATGTTAATATTAATAATATTGTATTATTATAAATATTAACCTTTTCTCTAAGTAAGACTAGAAATTGAATGAAAAAGTCCATATGGATATATAAATAAGGAAAAATACCATAATAATATAAATTAGAATTCCTATTCTTGGAGAATCCATCTCTATAGTCATCTATCTATCTATCATCACTATTCTCACAAGAGCCACATTATTGTTGAATTTGCTATTCATTCAAAGGTTGGCTGTCAGCCTTAGTCTCAAAAAATGGATTTTTTCAGTCCTGTGAGTCCATATCGTGACAGACTTAGTGGCTGAGGAAAGACATTTTTTCCTTCCTCTTCGGGACACACTAGACTGCATTGCTCATCTTCTCTGCAGTTATGTGTGGCAAGAAGCAGTGGCAGTGATGCGTGTCTTTGCCAGTCTGCACAGAAAAGAAGCTCACGCACACTTTTCCATGCTCCTTTCTCTCTCACTGAGTTGAACAGAAACTATTCCAAATTATCTTAGAAACAAAGTTTTTAGGAACTTCGTCTATGTACGTTTTTACTGTTCTGTGACTCCAAAACTAATACATAAATACCTAAAAATTTTTATTTCAAGCCATGATTATTAATGTATCAAATGGGCAGATTTGCATTAATCTCACATTGCCGATGAGAAAGGCGACTGTTTCTGTCTGTGTGACCAACCATCCTCTTCTTGTCAGTGATTAGTTGCAATGTCAGGAAGCAGGATGTGGAAAGGGCAGGCTGGCATTAGCTATCATATTTTCTTTAGTCTTTCTGAAAACTTCTCCAAATTGAAATATTACCACATTAAAAAATTTTTTAAAAGTCCATATTATTTTAACCCAGGCCTCAATTTTATATATTCCATCCATATTGTTACATTGCTAATATTGAAATTTTGAAACTGCTAATGGAGTAGATGTGTACAAGAAGCCAAACATAATCAAGATGACTCTTGGTGAGTATGTATCAGGAGCAAAGGGAAGTGGGTGAATTAATAATTTAATAGTATCACAATAAGATGGCTAAGTATGTTCATTTTATAATAAAATAGAAATAACCTGATCAATGACTCCAGAATGAGATTAATTTTGATTTAGGTTTTCTATATCTGAGATACTCCTCAGATGAGCACTTACAACAATTAATTTTGAATTTTTTCCCCATGTTTCCACTGGCTCATCTCCCTGTTTTGAGTCACTCTTCCCTTCTTTATACATGGTAATAACTTTGATAAAGTTACTGTGACGTCTCACTGGTCTGGGACATTGGCTTCACACAATGGACCTCACTTTAGAGGAAAATTTGGATAAGAAACTGCACAGATGTTATATAGTATCTATAAATCCTCCAATAAGGAGACTCCTGGAATTGATAAATGCAGGAAAGTCTCAAGTCACAAAAGCAACATACAAAAATCAGTGGCCTTCCTAGACACAACAATAGGCAAGCTGGGAATCAAATGAAAGACTCAATACCTTTTACAATAGCAACAAAGAAAATAAAATCCCTAAGAATATATTGAACCAAGGAGGTGAAAGACCTCTACAAGGAAAACTACGAAACACTGAGGTAGGAAGTCGCAGACGATGTAAACAAATGAAAGAACAAAACGTATCATGCTCATGGATCGGCAGAATCAACACTGGTAAAATGTCTGCAATACTCAAAGTGACCTCCATGTTTAATGCTTTCTCCATTAAAATACCAACATCATTTTTTTGCAGATCTAGAAGAAATAATTTATACTTCATAAGGTACCAGAAAAGACTTCAAATAGCCAAAGCAACTTTAAACAAACAAACAACAATGAAAAAAGAAATTGGGAGGCATCACTTTACCAGACTTTAAGCTAAAATACTAAGCCATGGTAATCAAAACATAATGCTACTGGCCTACGTGTAGAGACACAGAGCAATGGATCAGAGCAAAGAAAATATAAAAATCACCTTCATATTGCTAGTTGTTCTTTGCCAAAGTGGACAAAAATGTACAATAGGGACAAGAATCCCTATTGAATAAATGATGCTGGGAAAATTGGATAGCCATGTGTAGAAGACTGAAACAGGATCTGCAGCTCTCACCACTGGCAAAAATTAATCCACCGTGGGTAACAGACTTAAACCTAAGGCATGAAACTATAGAACTTCTAGAAGAAGAGATTGGAAAACTCTTATAGAAAGGCAAAAAAATTATAAAAAAAGACCCCAAAGGCAATCCCAGCAACAACAAAATTAAATAAATGGGACATGATTAAATTAAAATCTTCTGCACAGCCAAGGAAACAATCAGTGGACTGAATAGACAACCTTCAGAATGGGAGAAAATAGTTGCCTCCCGTATATGTGATAAAGGGCCATTACCCGGAATCTACAAAGAACTCATCCAAGAAGACATCAAACATTCCTTTTAAAAAGAAGCCAGTGAACATATGAAAAAATGCTCAATGTCTCTAACTCTTCAGGGAAATGTAAATCAAAACCACCTAGGTATCTCCTAACTCCAAGGAAAACAGCTTGTATCCAAAGGTCTCCAAAACAACAGATGCTAGTATGCATGCAGAGAGAAAGGAACACTTATCCACTATTGACGAGACTCCAAACTAGTACAACCTATATGGAAAGTAGTAGGAGATACCCCAAAGAACTAAAAGTAGACCTACCATTTGATCCATCAATCCTACTCCTGGGTTTTTACCCCAAGGAAAAAAAGTCATTTATAAAAAAGACACTTGCATTTGAATGTTTATAGCAGCACAATTCACAGTTGTAAAGAAGCAAAAACAACCCAAGTGCCCATCAATGCAAGAGTGGATTAATAAACTGTGGTATATGTATACCTTGGAGTATTACTGAGCCATATAAAAAAAGGGTGAACTAATATCTTTTATAACAACCTGGACGGAACTGGAGACCATCCTCCTGATTGAAGTATTACAAGAATGGAAAAACAAACAGCACAGTTGGTCACTTTTAAATGGAATTGAATAATTAATACACATGTGTCCACATGGTAATAAACTTCAATGGAAATGAAGCACATGGAAGGATGAGTGAATTCACACCTAACGGACACAATAAAATGCACACTCTCTGGGGGGATAGACACAATTAGGACCTTGACTGAAATTGTGCAAAAGTAATATATGTAACCAAAACTTTATATCCCTGTAACATTGTGAAATAAAAAATAAATAAGTAAATAAAATCTTTGAATTATCAAGAAACACCATAAAAATATTATAGTTATGTTATTCACAAAATACTCAGAAGCTGCAAATAAATACATAGCAGCATATAGCAAAGTAACAAGGAAAAAAAAAAAACTGCACAGGACTCAGTATAACACAAAATACACTGAACTTTGCTTTTATATTTTAATTGAGAATAAGTTATTTTCCATGCTTTAAGTTCTTGGGGGAAGAGGAAGGTCTTCAAACATAGACAAATGTTCTAAGCTAATAATCGTTGGCCTCTTTGTGTTCCTTAGGAATTATTCCCTAATGCCCAAAGATTAATGATGCAAGGTTCGAACCCATAGATTTCAGAAAACCCTTTGTTTCAACATGTCCACTTGGGAAGAGATTACTATGAATTTCCAAAGTCCACACTGGTTGTCAATTGTCACCTTATAATTTGCCAAAGCATTTCATTTTGGATCCTTGCAGATCAACTCTTAGAACAAGCTTCTCTGTATTTCTCCCAACTGTTTGCCAGGCACTAGTGTGCCCCAAACATGGATATAACTAGTCCCTCAACTTCCAGAGCTCAGTTTACAGAAAGCAAAGCTCAGCATGAGGCAACCTTAAGGTAGCAGGGGAACAAAAGTAAAATACTGAGAGCGATTTCAACTGTTCTCTGGGTCTCATTGACTACTTTAGCCCACTCCCTCCTGTCCCGCAGTAAGATAATTCATATGGGACAAGCCATTCCCCTCAGGGGAATCACTCACCTCAGAACATGGAGATGGCCTTCCAATAGAAACACATGCATATTTTCAACTGTCTGCCCTCTTCTGTCTTTTTACAGCACTCACAAAATGCCAGTAGTTCAATGTATGTTGTGTTATTTTAAGTCTTGTGCCGTTTCTTGTCAAAATATTCCTCTAAGGTGAGATCAAAAAGAAATTCAAATCATTAGTTCTTCCAGGTGCTATCCCTTTATTACAATTTGACTACACAGCTCTTTAGTACAGAGAATATTTAAACATAAATTTACTTTGTAGCTTCCCTTATTCTCACTTTCTTCCAGCTGGCAGGCAGCCAGGTGGCTCTGACCCATTCTTGTTATCAATCTAAAAGTGTTACTTGGGGTCAGTGCTATACTAACTAAAGTCTGCCCCCTGATACATGTGACCTTCCCCATTTTTTATAAGGAGTCTTATCCATGGCTTTGGAAACGAAGTTTATTTAAAGGGAGTCAAAAGCTATTAGGAAAACCATAGACAGCTGAAATGCTTGTGTTTCGAGCACTAATATCAAACATCCACAGGGTGTGTGACTGCAAGATAGAATATAACTTAATCTTTTCTTAAAAGGCAAAGCAAAGAAAATATTTTAATATCATTATATGTTACTGTTGGAAAAAAATTCCAATTTCCTGAAATGTTACATAATGTTTTGTATAAAATGAAGAAACTACCAGAAAGGTACTGTAGTAATTTGAAGTGCACATACTCATAGATTCTTCTAATTCTAATTTGTCTTTTCCTGGTAGTCAGCAAGATCTTAATGCTTTGCTTGACTACTCAAAGAGGTGATTTCTTTTCAGTAAATTGAATCAATTTCCATTTGTTCGGGGTCTAGGAAATTTTATTTTCTCTTGTCTTTATTCAATTTTCAATTTATTTTTCCTAGAGCATAAATCAATGTCTTCCCTTGATTTCATGGTAGATATCTCTATTTCTTTTTGCATTATAGTAAAGCAAGGAAAAAAAATAATTATATTAAGCATCATTCTAAGCTTTGAGGCGATAGTGGTACAAAGTAATCAATTAATACCAGGGCATTTCTAACTCTAGGGAAAGTACCAAAAGCATGAATACCTTAGGAACAATAGTTAGAGACCCTTGAGTAGGTTTACCATTTTAGCACAGTATCAAGCAACATAAGTAGCATAAATGAGAAAAAGCATTCCTATATTGTCAGAAGAACTTAGTAACAATTTTAATAAAAATCTTCTGTTCCTAGTGCAAGTCTACCTGCCTTTGTTTAGATTTAAAATTGGTACTAATTAGTTTGCTAGGGCTGCCATTACAAGATACCACAGACTGGGTGGCTTAAACAGTAGAAATTTATTTTGCGCAATTCTGGATAAAGATGGCAGCAGGGGTTTCTTCTAGCGCTTTCTCCTTGACTTGAAGATGGTCTTCTTCTCTTTCCTGTGTCTTCATATGAACTTTCATCTGTCCATGGCTTGCCCTAATCTCTTCAGTTATCTTACATGAGGGCTCACCCCAGTGACCTAATTGTAACTGAATTATCTCTGTAAATAGCTTATCTCCAAATTCAGTTCATTCTGAGGTCCTGGAGGTTAAGAATTCAGCTCATGAATTTAGGGTTAAGTGGAGACAATTCAGTGCAAAACAGGTATAATGATCCCTAAAGTGCTCTCTGTGTGGCCTGATGGAGATCGTAGAGACATTTTCCCAGGAAATCAAGTACTTTGGGGAAATTCAAATTCTTTTTTTGCAACTGCCTAAAAAAAGGTAAAGATATAGAAAACAGTAATGCCATATTTATGACCACATGTATCAAAACACTAGTGGAACAATGAAAACTTTAAATTCTTCCCTTCACATGGTATTGAGAGACTTAATCCTCTCTCCAGACCCACGACGCATCCATTCCCCACAATTCCCTCTCAACATCTAGAAATATTTGTATGGGAATTATAAATATAGAAGCTGAAGTTTCCTCTATTTGTAAAAGGAATGATTTCTTTTTGAGACCTGGAATCAATGCCCCTTCAATTTTAAGTATTCTCTTATCATTATGTAATTTAAAATTTAATCCCTCTGAGGATTACATTTTTTAGCAGATATCTAAGTCTTTATCCTTCTTAAAATTATTTACACGATGTAAAAATAACAAATGTTTTAAAACATTATTTAGCAACAAAAACAGAGCTCAAGGTGAAGTAGATTTTTAAAATAAAAATTTATTTATGCTAATTGATATGTCCCTGCAACAGTAGGCCGGAAAATAAAAATAGCTAGGGCCAATGACATCATGATAGAGCCTGACTTCTGTAGGCTTTAGGAATTCACAGATTAAAACACATACAGGTGGCAGAAAATAGTCTCTAGGAGGACCAAGTGCTACAGTGCTTGCACATGTACTTCATCAGTTTAAGAGCGAGTTTAAAGAGCACATGGAAATGGTAACAAACAGTGAAAATATCAATCGTCTATATTTTTGTTAATAGAAAGCTAGTTATCGACAAGCCTGTGGCAAACTTGAGTGACAAGTTATTGAGCGTTACTTAAGTACTGATTGGCTTTTCTAAAACGTATGGATATTTAATATTATATAAGTTTGCAACATACTTTCCACGTGAATGAGTTTGAGCTTATCAATTTTTCATTGTCTTTTCACATTTTCCATATGTTCAATTAATTTGACTGCAATAGATATAAAGCGCTTCAGTGCTATTGCTCCAAAAGGGCTTCAAGTGAAAGCAGTACAATTGCAAATGTATGTGAGAGGAACTTTAAAGTCCTTTATTGTTTTTGAGTTTACTTCTGCAGTTACCCTTGACTTCTTTTGTGGTCGAGTCCTTTATCTTCAGATAATTTAAGATGAAGAAAGACATAAACTAAGGTCTAAGAAAACCTCCAAGGTATTTAATTATGTGGCTTTACCCAAACATGAAAGCCAAGGACAATTATGGCTTTCTTCATTTCAATCACTGAGAGTTTTCTTTATGTAGCTGTTGATATTAATAAAATACAGCAATCAAAAATTTCCTTGTGGAACATATTTCTAAGTTGCCAGGATAGTTTTAAAAGTAAGGTAATTTCAATAGAACTCTCATTCAAATGAAGGACAGTGTCAAACTATAAAAAACAGAAAATAAATAGTGTAGACCAAATGGTTCAAAGCATTCACAGCTCAATTATTAGACCTGCTTGAATGAAATAAACATGTCAGATCAAGACATTTGTTTTTATCCCAATTTATGTAAATGAGCACCTGGCAAACTAATAACAGTTTTTCAGAACAGATTTTCACAAATATTTTATTTAAAGGCTTTTTCAGTGTCATTAATTTTTAATATTATGTTAAAATTATATAGAGAGATATACCTTTTAACAGATATGTGAATATATAAGTACACATGCAGATATGTATGTATAATACACCTATCATAGGTAGTGTATGTATATGTCATATATTTACTGATATATGATATATATACATTCATATATGCATATATATGACACACACAAATGCACATGTATTATTCTCTTAAACATATAGTCATGATGCATGTAATAAGCCTCAAATACTAGATTTTATATGAAATGTAAAGAACCACAAAACCTCTCATTTTATGTGGTCTGTTTTTGTTTTTTAAAAATGCAATATTTGCTGAGAACATGAATATCCTCTGACCATAATAACACCCATAATATTCTTAAGAGCATATTGAAAACCCAATATAGGCCTGTTTATTCAGTTTAGTTGAAAAAGGCAGACAGACATACTTTGTGAAATGACAGGATCTCGATCTCTCTCTTTTAAAATTATTTCCTGGCCTCCTGGCCAAATAAGAACAACAGCAAAAACTGGATGAGAACCAAAATCAAAACAAAACAAGAAAGAAATATGTTTTACCTTTTATTTTATATAAATGAAGGAAGCTGATTTATGTTATTTTGGTACTTTTTTTATAGAAGTAAAGAAGACTTACTGAAGTGTATAATTGTATTTTTTTAGCTTTCTCATAAAAAGTCAAAATATGAAGTAATATACAATTGTTGAATATATTATGTGTAAAAATTGTTAAAGACATTCACCAATGAAAACACTTAAAATAAGGCAGCACCTGTGGCTCAAAAGAGTATTGGCTGGAGACCATTTTTCCCCTTCTTTTTCCTTCCCTCCCTCCCTCCCTCCCTCCCTCCCTCCTTCCCTCCCTCCCTCCCTTCCTTCCTTCATCTTTTTTTAAAACCAGACTAGATATCTCTTGAGGACCTCACTGAATAAATTCTTTACTGTCAATACCACTCATCTTCAGATAGCTAAACCTATTAATGAGAAGAAACAAATCAGTCCATAATTTCTTACTAGGATGTGTTTCTTCAGAGTCTCTAAACAAAGGCTTGACTTATTGACTTTATTGATTTATTTTTGTCAGGATGCTTCTTAAAGCAAAGTGAAGGAGACTGGTCATATTTTAAAGAGTATTTTTTTTTTATTTGATGAACAAACTTGAGCATCTTTTTACATTACATGTATTAGCTATCTTAGATAAGGAAGAATTCTGATTTTATTCTGATATGTCTGAAAATAGATGAATTATAGATTATGACTTGGTCATAATGTCTTTGTTATGAATGTTCTACATTTCTAAAACTCTTTGTTTATATTCAATATTGATTATCGGTGATTGTTTGAACGATCATCTTACTGTATTACATTTTGAAATCTCAGATTGTAGTTTAAAAGTCCTCTTCCATTTTGGTCCATTATCTAGAAGATTTTTCAGCATTTTCAATGTCTTGATATACAATAATTTAGGATTACACAGCAACCAAACTTGAAACTGCTTTTGGATTGCATATGAATATGAAGAATCACTTATTTGTGATTCTAACTAAGATCTGAATTCTAATTGATAGTAAAAATTAAATAACCTGCTGTGGATGAATTCAAATTATAATTGAAAGAAAGCTATACTACAAAGAAAAGCTATACTACAAAAAATATTACAGTCTGAAATTAAAAATAGGATAGCATTCTTTGGTTTCCTCAATCCCAGAATCTCAATGGATATATATTCTTTTTTTTTTTCCTTTTTTTGCAGTTTTTGGCCGGGGCTGGGTTTGAACCTGCTACCTTTGGCATATGGGACCAGGGCTCTACTCATTTGAGCCACAGGCGCCACCTGGATGTATATTATTTTTCAACATGATACACGCATGTATACCCAAGCTACCTATAAGATAATAGAGAAGATACATAAAGTGATTCATACAATTTGGAGTTTGGCTTCTGTAGTACAAGGTGATAATCAGATAATATGCATCATTATTTAACAATCTTATGTGCTTAGATAAATATTTGTTGCAGCTTAAAAACAAGGACATCTCTCAGAATTCTCTTCATTCCCTTTTGCACATCCTCTCTTCCCATATGTTCTTATCTAATCTCCCAAGTCAAAGCAGGATTTTTAGTAGATTTTTTGAATTTATCCAATTAATTTAGTGTCAAAATGAATGGAGAATAACATTTATTCCAAAATGTGTGGGGACAAAGAAACAAAATGATTTAGATTAACTAGATCTGACAGGATAACATATGTATTCTTTCTTCCTAATTAAAGACAAATGTTGCACTAGACATTAAAAAGCAACATGTTCTGAGCAAATATATGGTGCTTAAAGTACTTTGATTTAATTTTTACCTCCCTCCCATTTTTCTTAAAAACACTCCACAATTATTCAGAGCAGGAGCGATAAAGATGGTTCACAGTAGGGTGAGGATTGGGAAGGTTACAGAAAGAGCTATTCCAAATATAAAACCAACATAGAACCAATATAAAAGATGACATGTGTTGGTAGAATATGACTTCCAGGGCCACCTATGATGAAGATGGTACGTGGTGGCCATGCTTTATTTTTGTCAAGAGAATTAGGAGTTGACTATTAAGCACTCTTTTCCATTTCGGTGAGAACTTCAGATTAATTCAGAACAGGTTCAATTGGAGTCCCATCATTTTTAATAGCAGTGAAGTGCTGAGTCTGTGGTAAGAAATGATGTGCAATCCCCTTCTGAATATCGGCGATTCCACATTAAGGAGAAAAATGATGAAAGTCTGACCTACAGATAAAAGCTTTCTCTTTCATATTGGCCTTCCTATGCTAACAGCCGTGATGATATAATCCCCATCTCCTAGGTCTTGTTTATTTAAACGTTCAGTTTCTGGAATTTGGAAAGCACCTTAGAAGAGTAGGGAAGAGAATTCCATTGAATAATGTCACTTCCTAACTCACAAATCTCTGTATTAGGATTATCTCATAAACGTCTGCCTGAAACTACATTGCAAAGTAAAAATCATCTATCTTGGGCTCCTTCTCACCCTCGTTTCTTTACCTCTACCTCATAATTTATTTTTTGTCTACTAGAGCCACAGAAGACCCAAGGAGCTAGGTTTTCCTTTTTTTTAGAATAAATAGCTAACAGCAGCAGCAGAGCCCCCCCATGTCAGACGTTCCCTGCCAGGTCACATTCCCTGAGAGCAAGTTATCTCATCTGGGTCTGGGAGGGCAAGTAATCTGAAGAAGTGGAAGATTTTAATGTGGTATGAGGGAGGTTTCATGAAATGGTGTCATGTTGGCAACCATAGACTCCAGCTAGGCTGAGCATGAGCAGGGCAAATAAATAACACAAAATTATTTTCCCTACAGGACTAATTTCTGTTAGGTAAAATTCAGGTCAGACTTAGGTCCTTCTTTCCAAAAACTTATACATTCATCTCTGTTTTGACTTTACTCACCCTAGATACAAATCAAATCAAATCAAAACATTTACTTTTAGGAAGTGAGAAACATATGTCAGTTCACAGCCTCTATGTACGCTGGGTTTAGACTCCTGCTACTCAACAACCACAACATGCATTTTAAATTCAGAGCTTTCTTTGGTTAATTATGTCCCCCAAAGTTTGTCATAAACAACTGAAGTGAAGCAAAGTGATTTTTTTCTCTAGGGAGACACTGATCAGGCTGGAAGTATTGGTGATTTGAGCTACTCTATAAAGTCCAGAGAGTGCTCTGTTTTCGGCATTAGGCATTAATTCAGTTTGTTTGACTGTTAGAGTTGATCCTCCAGGCATTAAAGAGTGTTTAGTCATCAAACAAATAGGATTACTGTATCTTGGACTTCCGCCACTGGAAACCATTAGTGCGGTGTGTCATGGGAGGCAGGGGTGGAGGTATAGAGGGAGAAAGTCAGGTTCCTACCTTTCAGAGACCCATTCAATGAAATAAACTTAAACTTACTAAGAGATTTTGAACACTAGTCCTTCTTTTTGTTCCCAATCTATTCCATACAATTTTAGGATGGAAGAGGCCCTAGGGGTGTTCTAAGCAACTTCCTACGCAGGGCAAAAAGCATTTTTGCAAAATAACTATGACAAATGCTTATCACAGCCTTAAATTTTTAAAAAATCTTGTATTCTATAAAAATTTGCTTTTCTGTATCTTTTACCTTCTGGAGATATTTTGTACCCAGATGCAATGAAGATCAATAAATCAAATCACAATCTCTTTTTGACAGAACTGCCAGACCTAGTAAGATAGCAATTATATCCTTTAAATTCACTTTTTCTAAGTTAGGCAAGCACAGTTTTGTTACTTCCAATGCTTTTGCATGAGTCGAACAGCTTAACCTCACATATCTGTGAAGCAGATTGTACTTGAAAAATCAGAGTCCTGGAGAAGTACTCTGAAGCCTTGGAACTTATGAGGTTATGAAGGGGATTGTGGTAGAGTTTGAACCAGGCTTATTGGTTCCAACGTTGAGTGCCCCTTCACTATTCCACACTCTCCTTAGCACATATGACCGCCTTATTAAAGATGACTCCTTCCCCAAACTACATTAGCTGAAAGGAGGGTTAAAACTTACCTGTGAGTGGATTTTCTTATTAGAAAAAGAAGGCTGTCAAAATAGATACTGTCTATGAATAATTCAATCACTGAAATCCCCAATGCAGTTGCATTGCCCAACCTGTCACAATCTTCTCTCTGATCCCTCAGTGTGTTTTCATTTTTATTTTAATATATCCTTGATGGTGGTTGAACCCTAAAGCCCTCTTCATGTGAAGTGTTAATTGTATGGATTTTCAAAATTTAAAATTAAAATGCATGCAGAGAAATGCTAAACCATGTCGGTGTTACATATTGTTGCTAGATGTGAATTTGCAAATATGATAGTGGTAAGGCTGTGTTGTTACACCATAAAAATTAAATAATTAGAACTATTTCCTCATACATATACCCCACTATCTTTATGGCTAATATATATGACAACTGACATGCAAGCAAGGATATTATTAAATAACACAATTTGAAGTGGACTCATCAGCCACCAGAGGTGAAGAATAATCGCTTTTTTTCTGTGCATTATCAGAGAGCTTAAGTATTATAGACAAAATACTTAAGTATTTTAATGTTTCATTGGGTCAAAACATTAAATCCCTGTTCTGTGAGTATCTCTGGGTGGAAGTGTATGGTCAGAAGTAGAATTGCTGTTTGGAGGAGACCTGGATGCATTCTTGGAAAGGCCGAGGCTTGTGCTGAAGAGACATGCATTTTTCCTTTCTCCTGGCACCCAGGGGAGAGAATCTGCTTAGTCCTTTTCTTCTAAGGAAAGCAAAGCTCACTGTCCTCAGTTCTTTAAAGACATAACCGTAACAAAGAACTTGCTGACAGTTTGTAAATCTGTTGTTTTAATTTGGCAGGGGAAACTGTCCCCTTTCACTGGAAGGCAGAAAACTGTGAAGCAGCTAATATCATCACAAGCCACAAAGACATCATCACTACCGTTGCTGATACAAGCAGCCATGCCAGATGTGTGACCTCTGCAAGGATGGTAGAGTGTGCATCTGTTGGAAGAAACCCAAGACTCAAGGGAAATGATGGTGTCCCTAGCAGTCTGGTCTTCCTGGATTAGGAGTCAACTGCTGCTTTAGGGACTAGCAGTAGGTCATATGGGACAAGTATTAAATTCCCCCGACCACCTGGCACTGTATAAACATTTCATTATATTAGAGGTCAAAGCAATGGCATGGTTAGAGTTCAGTTTTTTGTTTGCTTGGATATTGTTATTTTTTTGTTAGTTTTGTTTTGTTTTTCTTTATTTAGTAAACTCCAAAATCACTTTCATTAAACTTCACTTCACCATGGCTCATTGTCCTCATGATGAAGTACAGACATAGAAGACCCTTTATAATCTAAAGACCCACATACATCGGCAGTCTCATCTCTTGTCCTTCCTGTACGACCTTTCTGCATTGTGCAGACTTTCATTTCTTAGAATGGCCATGATGTTTTCCCCACAGGGCCTTGGAAAGTTTGTCCAGTCCTTACAGGACTCTTTCTATCACCCCTCTCTTTTCTTAATTTTTTTCACTGATTTCTCTGATCCTAGAGCTCAATTGCCTTTTTTCCCATATTTCTCTAGGCTGGGGGCTACAAGTGGGGAGGTGGTGTGTCTCCCTCACCATGGCTTCCTTCATACCCAGCACTGACTATATGAATGCACGTAATTAAGGATTGTTGAATAAATAGATCATGGAAAATTAGAAGATATTGTAGTGACAATCATGGGACATAAGGAAAAGTCATAGAAAATTTAATATCACACTTATTACCAGAATGTTTCAAAGATTTAGTCTAATCTCCCTGTGTGTCCATAGCAGATATTTCTTACAGTTCTCAGTTCCAGAAAATATTTTAAGACTAAAAAACAGGTTGGTTTTCATTTATTTATTCATTTTTTCCTTTATTTTGAATTAATTAATTTATATATTTATATATACTAACTGAATATGTTTCCTCCTTTTCAATAGTTGAACTATTTTGACTTGTGAAGCACAAGTCCAAATTTGTGCCTCTATTTGGTCCCCTGACATTACTTCTGAATGTTTTAGTTTAACTAAAACATTATATTTTAGTTTAACTCTGGTCTCTCTTTTTTAGTCTTTTTGATTTTGAAATGTTGCTTCATATGATCCTTCATTTTTATTTTCACTTCGTTTTCTTTGTAGGAGATAAGTTATTATTTAATGAATTATTAAATTATTAAATGAACACTTACTCATTAATTTTTATATAAATGTTATGTTAAATGAACTTATTTTCATGTTCTAAGTCCTTAGAACTTTGTGTTATTAAAAATTGGATTCTATATATCCCCCCCCCATTGTGCTATGAAGATTTACAAAATTGCTTTTCACAAGTGTGTGAAGCATGTCAGAGACAGAAACTAGCATTTCCTGGGTTGTACAAAAGGCCACTAGTGCCACTTGAATGAACAAAGTAGATATCAACTCAATACTGGAGTTCTAGTCAAACATAAACTGTAGTTTATTCCTTAAATGAGAAATGACTAGGCTGAAAATTCAGACTGAGCTATATGGTATTATGTGTTATTCTTAGGAAAGTTCTAATTGATAGATTTGGGTTAATAGGTACTGTTTTCCTAAAGAGGTGTTAGATGGCCCTAGAAATAATCCTACCATTGGATAGCTTATTTTTGGTAATTGGTTTGAGCCTATCTTTTAGTCAATATAAGCTCAGGAATACTCCATTACTAACAATTTTTATTTGGCCTTAAAGAGCTCAGGGAAGACAAAAGTTAAAACATGCACTTCTTTGAGATTGTCTTTTGCCACAGTTGACAGCCTTTGGTTTGCACAGATATTGTGAGGATCCGGTTGAAAGTGTAGAAAAGCAAAATGCATGTAGCAAGTTATCTCCCAGCTACTTTTTATAATTTTATGAGAGCCAGGTATTCATTGAAAAGGTATACATTTGAATTGTGATGTTTTCATTCTCCTATTTTGAACTGCAGCTCTTGACTGGGGAGATGCAGTGATAATATCTTGTCTAGCCAAATGAGCTGATATTTTTCTTAGTACATAAAAGTGAACATTGAGATTATACTGGGAAAAAAAAGTAAATATTTTTATCAAATACATCAGATTTGTCTGAACCTGGCAGGCCAAATCAAGGAGACCAAAAGTGACATATATCATTTTGTTTCAAGCCCATGAAGAGCCAGCGTTGTGCTTCCAGAGCTGCTTACAATGTCACGTCCATGCTGTAAGGTGCATGTGGGACTGAAACTTGGAATCCCTGTGTAAATGAATATAAAAATGGCCTTATAAAATACATCAGATTTGTCGAATCAGAAATAAACATTCAGTGTGGTAAGTCACTGGGATTTAATTGTTATATAGTTTAATGTATCACCACTAAACCACACTGTGTCCAGGCTTTTAAAAAATAAACTCAGTTCTGAATACTTAAATTGAGAAGAGACACAAAGAATGGAGGATTCAAAGGGAGTGGGAGAGAAGCCTGGCCTGCTGAACCAAGATGTCAGAAAGGGCCTTAAGAATGTGGTTATGAAGTAACCTAGGAAACCAATGACCAATAGAAAGAAACCATCAGTGACCAATAGAAAAGGGCAATACTGCCTGGAGACCAGAGAAGCCAATGAAAGCCTTGCAACCAATTTCCAACAAAATATTTATGCTGCTGCAGACCTTTGCATTTGGTGTTGGTTTCTTTTATTTTTTCTCCTTCAGGAGAGGGACCCACTTCCAACCCCCCTTTGAAGTACTCGAAATTTCTCTTTGTTCTTCCTAAATAAACTCTCTCTTTGTTATCTTAGAACTTGCATACCTTACTTTTACTTTCTATCCACACTGCCTCTGCCGCTCCAGTTTATTTTCAGTTTCCACTCACTTTTGCTTTTAGTTACCATTGTGCCTCGTGCCTTCTAGTTCACCCCAGAAACTGAGCAAGGTCAACTGGATTGAAATTGAGACTCCACCCTTCACCACAAATACGTTCTGGTTTATGTCTACATTCTCTCTTTGGAATAAATAGAATGAATTAATGAATATTTTCATTGTCAATTTCTTAAAGAATACTTCATATGAACTCTAGGATTTTATAATATTTGGGGTATAATTTAATTAATTTCCACCAAGATCAACTACTGAGATTTAAAGAATGTCTTAAAGATTACCAAACGTAAATATTACAAATCAACACTGGTTCATTAATTTCATTGTGAAGATTCTATTCAAAAATACAGCAGCAAATATTTTGAATTGAAACAAAATGGAATATGAGATCAAAGTGGTTCTAAACTTGGGGTGTTATTCTAAGGATATTTTGGATTTTATCACTTTTTTGTTGATGTTATTTAGAAACAAACTGAAGAAAAATGAGGGCGGGTAAAGGTGATGATGGTAAATAAAACTTTATCTTTGTATATAAATAAAAATTAGTTGATATTTATTTAGTCATCAATAGGGTTTTTTTTTTTTAAGCTAATTATGAGTACTCCTAATGCTTGCTGCTAAAAATAGAGTAGAATAAGTTAGATTCCATGCCGTTATGGAATTTATAGCTACTATGGGGAACAGATTAGAGAGCACATGATAGCAATACATGCTAAAAAAAGGAATGCTGTAAGTGTATTCAATAAGCTAGGGAACCATGGGGTGGCAGTAGGGAGGTAATATAAGCTAGGCAGGAAAGATTTTTATTTTTTATTTATATATAATTTTTATTTATTTTACATTTTATTTTATTTTAGATTTTTGTTTTATTTTAGATTTTTATTTTAGAGTGTCAAAATAAAATGCACTCTATTTTTTGACTCTGTAAGAAATACATAAAAAATAATTCTACATTAGAATTGCTCTCCCTTTGAAGTAATTAAAATGTTCAAAGTCAATAGTTTCCATGAACTAAACAACCATTTCAAGTAAAGGAAAAGTCAGGATTATAAGAGAGGGAGAAAATGTCAAACTGATAAAATAATGGAGGAGTACAGGAGCATCCTACGAAATCTTTCTCTTGAAAATAAGTCAGGAAACACAAGGTCATCTTTAACAGGCAATGAACAAGAGAAAGATAAGATGCACACAAGGGATCTGGATCTTTTACTGATTATGGACACATGGTTACTTATCTGTAAATAAATATCAAAAGTTATTTTTTCCTACCTGCCCATTCCTCAAAGCCCTAAAAGTGAGAAAAAATATTCTAGACGTCTTTCTTTAATGAAAAATTTAATTTTAACCATGAAAAACTGTACTGCAACATGGAATGTTTTCTAACTAATGTTTCTGCTAAGGATTCCAAGCATGAAAAAGTAAAGGAAAGAGATTTTAAAAAAATCACTCCAGTCATACCTGAAAAGATTAAGCATAAAGAAGAGGGAAGGAAAACGGTGAATTTATTTTATTTTATTATTATTTTTTTTTTTTATGTTTTTAGGACAGATGAGAACATGAAGCATTGACCAAAATCAGACAGAACAATTGTGATTTGATTCTTAGAAGCTCACATGTGTTGAAACATGTGCTTAGCTTATAAATACTAATTCTGAAAAATTTATTTTGTAGGTAAGAAAATTGTAGTAATGCAAATAGGGTAGGCTGTATATAACATTCTTTTTCAATCTCTTGCATTTTATAAATAATCTCAGTGGCAGCTTCACCATCATTAGTCAAGGAAGGGAGAATGTCAAGAAAGAAAAAAGAGCAGCTTTATATTGAGGAATGAATATAATTATAGTTATTATCACAGAGAAAATGAGGCAGAACAAGTTTAAAAGAATGAAAGTATGATCAGGGATCAATTTAAAATATATTTTCATCGTGCTGTAAATATCACACAATATACCTCTGAAAAACTTCAATAATACATTTAGATAGGCCTATTTAATATTTTTAAATGGCTTAATCCATTACTGCCCTCAGAATGCTCAAAATAGAGATCGAAATTTGTCTCATTTAATCCTCATACACAGGTAGATGTTAATATTTATGCCTTAATTTTCTTATCTATAAAATTAGAATAATAAGCAACTTGTCTATTTCAAATAGTTAATAGTTTACAAAACTGAGATTCCAATGTGATGTATTTTCATGTTGCTGAAATATCTTCCAGAATTTTTTCTTTATCGCACAAGATTTAACACAATTCTTTCCCACTTCTCCCTTTTCCAACACTTCAGAATGAAATAAATTTCAATTTAATAAAAATGTGTCAAAAAGATATTTATAAGGAAGGTGTAGGGTGTTACAAAATTTAAGTATGGTCACACCCTCCCTCAATCAAATTTATTCTGATATTGTCACCTAATATATCTGCCCTTGCTTGTGGGGGATAAATGTATATGTGCATAAGCAAGGCCTCCATGAATTATCTAGTATGAAGAGTTTGGAAAACATTCTAGTTGAGAGGCAGTAATCTCCTGTACTAGAAAAATTCAAAGCATCATTACTCATGAAGAAGAATAAAAGGATTTGAGTCAAAGTCTACTAGTATGATCAAAAAGTATGGATTAATCCTTTGGGTTTGCCCAACACATTATATTTCACTGGCACTACCACTACATGATCATTTGAACAACATTTCTCTTGTTATAAAAAAAATAATAAAGTGGATCCTGATAACCTGGAAGAGTCTTGTACCTAAGTCAACCACCAAATGAATTTCTGGAAGACGTAGTACTCATGCCTTAGTGACACAAAGACTGCCAAATCTGCTAATTATCCTGAAAGCATTTGGATCCTTAGACTACATCATCATGTCATATTATGCCTTAGACAGTACCCTTTTATGTTTGCACAATGCTTTTGCTTGAATTTGTTAGCCATTTGTCACAAGAGTCCTGTAAGATGTGCCAACCATCATCTCTTTATTTTTACAAGGCTAGGAGGCAACAGAGACATGGGTACTTAAAATGATTTGCCCCTGGGCTCCAAGTCCATGCTAGTCTATAACGGAACAATGTTATTGTAATTGGGTGGGGTGGAAGTTGCTGAACCTTGTTCCAATGTGCTTGCAGCCATTTCTCTGGATTTCATGTCTATGTTCAGAGAAAATGAACACATGTGACATGAACAAGGTTTTGTTAGGTCATTTTTTCTGCTACAAAAATCAGAAGGCGAGTTGACAAAATCTCCACCTCTATGATAAGTGGGAATGGTCTCAGACACCCCAGAGTGGATTTTAAGTCTCTTAAGATTAGTGGAGAAAAAAACAAGTGGTGAAGATTCTTGTAGGTCTGGAAAGCATTAGTGCTAAATCCTGAGTATAAAACTAATTTACACCACTTTCCCTTAATGAGCGTCTAATCCAGCAATATAATACAGTCCCTGTTGTCAAGACTACACATCTGCTATCCACATCCCGGCAGGGTTCCAGTTTTCTTGGAAGAGGACTGAAAGTCTCTGCAATACCCATTATGCCCTTGAAATCATGCATGGGCATTTTGGAGTAAATCTAATCAACTGACTTGGCTAAATGAAAACTGATCTGGACTTTCAGTTCTCCCTGAAATGATTCAAAGCAAATAAAAAAATATGTTTCTCCAAATATGTATGTTGATTATCAATGAATCTTTAGTACTAGTTACAGTGAAAGCACTTAGGTAAGTACTATGAAAAGGGAAAAGGTTTGAGGTAAAGGAGGCATTTTAATGTAAGAAGGATATTAGTAGGAAAAACAGATATGTAAACCAGAACTTATGGGAACTTAGGTAATTCCAGATAGTGTAAGAAAAGAATCCAAGGGCAGAAGACCAATGTCCCA
This sequence comes from Loris lydekkerianus, assembly GCA_963574355.1. Taxonomy (NCBI): domain Eukaryota; kingdom Metazoa; phylum Chordata; class Mammalia; order Primates; family Lorisidae; genus Loris; species Loris lydekkerianus. The sequence continues at coordinate 69,763 of CAUYPK010079633.1, read as the reverse complement.
ACTCAAGTAGGCAGGTAGAAGGAAAAGAAACAAATTCTTCCTTTTCTACCTACGTTGGATGATGCTCACCTACATCAGGGAGGACAATTTATTTTATTGAGTCTACTGATTCAATCGCTAATCTCATCCCATCCAGAAACACCCTTATAGACACACTCGAGAAATAATGTTTAATTTGGACACCCAATGGCACGATCAAGTTGACACATGAAAGTAACCATCACAAACACATATTCTAGAAATATTTAAATAAGCAGGTATAGCTTTTGTATCAGTTCTGTAAAACCCTGGACTTTTGTGGTAGTCAAGAGGACCCCATCAATCTTCAGGTACTGGTATTCATGCTTTTGTGTAGCCTTCACCAACATTGAGTAGGAATGACCCATGTAACTAACAAGATAATGGAGACTGATGGTATATGAGATGAGGCTAAGTATAAGAAACATTGACACATCTGCCTTGCTCGCTTAGATCCACCTCCAGGAAAAGCCAGCTGCTAAATTACATGAACACACTGCAGCAGCCTCATAAGTGGGGGAAAGTAGACCACAAGGACTGAATCCTCGTACCAAAACCCAGCACTGCTTGTTAGGAATGAGGGTGAGCCATCTGGAAGTACATCTTCAGGCCATGCCAACACTTTAGATGTCTGTAGCCCCTGCTAACATCTTGATGGAAACCTCATGAGAGGTAGGAGAATCACTCAGCTAAACTCATCTTGGATTCCTGACCCAAAGAAACTTTGTGAGACAGTTTTATATATGTGTGTGTGTGTGTGTGTGTGTGTGTGTGTGTGTGTGTGGTATGTATAATGCCCCTATATCTTATCATAGTTTGTTTTACAATAATAGATAACTAACTTCTACAACCTTAATCAACATTTTCCGTACTATATGTAAGTTAAGAACAAGGAATGATTTGAATTGCTGATCCAGGATTGATGATTTTAGCAAAAGTCTAAATCCCCTCATTACTAGAGATTCAAATTGATAAATGGCTGGTCAGAACTTCAGTTATAGTTTACAGCCACAAAGAATAAAGTTTTCTGTCCTTTAGAATACTGAAAACTGCCTTGATTGTGCTATAACCTATTTGTAAATGTTGGAGTATTGGTGTGATTTTTCAAAGACACGTGTTATTAGTAGCTATATTAGAAATTATGAAATTATTTAATTAGACATGTTTTGATGTTATTCTTATAACAAGAGTCTTAGTTATATTTATTATGAGCAGGAGAAAAAGGGAGCAGTTACAGCAAGTGTTCAGGAAAATGATAAACATTTCATGGCGTCCCCAGGAGGAGGGTGCTATGCTAGTAAATGCCATACATCTTGTGTATCTCCATGGAAAAACAATTCGAAGTTAATCCACTCATAAAAATGGCAGATGAGTTATACCTTTGGGTAGTTTTTTGTAAGGAGTCTGACAGCTTCATAAACGTGATGAGGTTTTCTCACGTGTTCATAAAGAGACAGATTTGACTGCAAAACAGCTGAAAAGGTTGCCTAGAAATCTCATAATCCACACAGCACTCAGAGGTGAGCTAGGGAGACCAGCCTGAATGTGAGATCATTAAGAGGCTTGTTGGTCTTGCTAGAGTTGAGGATGTATACATGATAAATAAAGTAAAATAAAATGAATCATGTACAGCACGATGGAGCCAAGTGAGCTGAGGAACTGGAGCTGGAGGAGAAGGAAGTGGAGACAGAAGTGTGATCACGCCATGTCTAATTGTATGTAAGTGCAGAGAGAACACCAAAGGTGTGGTGGGTTCAGGGTCCAGAGAGCCATTATACCCTTAATATCCAGAAAAGAAGAACACAAGTGCATAGGAGTCAAGCCATGTTTACCTGGAAAAAGTAAGACAAAGAGATATGTATTCATCCCTCGAACCTCATCAAAGCTACTAAACTGTCTTTTTTATTCTGACCACAAATGTTCATGTATTTTGTTATCATATCATCAAAAATGTATTTATTCAATTATAAGTATTTATTGAGTGTGTGGCATGTGGCCATTGTTTACATAGAACTCAGGGCACAGTTGGAAACAAGATAGACCTGATCTTATACCCTCTATAGATCTTTCTTCACTATTAATCTCTTTACTTAACCTTAACTAAAAAACTCTCAATAAAAATGCAAAAACATAGAAATAAAATTCTTCCTTGATCCTGTATTTCTGGATTGCTGTTGCCAGTTGTCTGTCTCAAGTGTCTGTAAAAAGTATTGTTATTCCCAACACCTTTTAATTCCTTCTGTGTCAGTGCTCTGGCTCTGTTCCCACCTCCGCACTGAAACCACACTGCATCTCTTTATAAGGTCATTCATGACTTCCTTCTTGGAGCTCCATGGTTTTTAAAGGAATTTTTCACAATTGCTAACATTGTCTTCTAGGAGGTCATTATCTACTATTTCTCTTAATTTCCCTGTGCTTCCTTCTTAATACCAAATGACATTACTCACACACTGTTTTGCCTCAGCTTTCCCACTATGCCCTCTTTCATTTCTGTTGCATGTAAGAGATTAATTTTTCTAAACATATCTTCTCCAGCTATAATTCTGAATAATTCATCTCTCCAGTCAATATTTCTTGAGTTATCACTGTGGTCCAGGCACAGTACTAGATTGTTGGGATTTAGAAATAAATAAAACAAAGTTCTCAACCTCATGGACTTCATTTCTAGTTAGAAAACACAGTAAGTAGTGGCCATATATACTATGATAAAACCCTTCATGATATCAACACTCTATCTCAAGTGTTTTTTCTCTCTTACACTCAACTCCTATCTTTCTCACCATCTTTTGCATTTCCCTGAATATATCAACTCAACTTATCCCAAAGTGAATTCACCATGAATTCATATGTACCTGCCATGCCCCCAGAAGTTCTCTTTTTTGTTCTTTTCCAGTGACTTGACCTACAATGTACCCAGTTGCCTGAATTTTGATATATTTTCTGTAGTACCAGTGGTATAACTTTTCTAAAATATAATAGTCTTTTGTTTGTTTGTTTTTGATTTTGTTTTTATTGAGATAAGAGTCTTACTTTGTTGCCTTGGGCAGAGTGCTATGACACCATAGCTCATAGCAACTTTAGTCCCTAGGGCTCAAGTAATCCTCTTGCCTCAGCTTCCCGAGTAGCTAGGATTACAGGCACCCGCCACAATATTGGGCTGTTTTTAGAACCAGGGTCTCGTTCTTGCTCAGCCGATCTCTAACTGCTGAGCTCAAGCAATCCACCCACCTTGGCCTCTCAGAGTGCTAAGTTACATTGGGAGCCAACGTGACTGGCTAAAATATGATAGTCTTATTTGTTACCTTACCTAAATTCTCTTTGTGGCTCTTCGTAGATGGTTATGTTCAAACTTCATAAGATAGCAGAGAAAACCTTCCACAGCCTTCCACTGCCTTCTGTCCCTTAGATGTGCCTTCCAGGATACATTTTTGTGCTTTCCAGAATATACTTTCTTGTTGGAGCTGCTCCTTTTGCCCATCATGTCCTCTCTCATTCAACCACTTCTCCATCTAGCTAACTCCAACTTAGGCATTCTTCAAGATAATGAGGTCACATCCTCTTGGACACAGGTAATAGGCTTTGCCTTCCTATTTGGGATCAGGATCCCTAGTGTCTCCTCATGTTCCCTCAACCCCTTACCCTGGCATTGACTATAACCACTTCACATGGTAAATCACTATACTTCTTATTTTTCTTTCACACTTAACTATAACTTCTTTGTGAGCAAGGGCTGTTTTATCCATCTTTTCCTCAAAGTATAGCACAGTGCTACCAATAAAGGAGTTTAATTGTTTGTTATTATGAATGAATCCAGTGCATTACAGATTTATAAGATCATTGTGAAAATCAATGCACTATTGTTGGACCCTGCCATGTGCCTGAGGCCTAGTGCAACTTCCCGAGCCTAACTAGAAGTAAATCCATCGAGCTACTTCTGCGTAGCAATGACTCAGCAAGGCCCAGCCTGAAACTGCCTCTACCTAGATACAGCCAACATGGTACCATGCCATTGGCCCAACCCTGTTACCACCCATCACACCACCTCATCCCTCGCCTCCTTTCCCCGTCCCTTCCCCATGCTCTATATAAGCGGCTGCTTGAAGTAATAAAGTTGAGTTCCTGCTTCCATTGCCAGCTCCGTGTGTTCCTGTTCGGGGCCAAAGACACTCGCCATCCCGCTCAGCCCGGGGGACGGAGTCAGGCTGGCCCTGCTGCCCCTCTTCTGGACCTGCCTGATAGCCCGGCACACTATACCAATATTATGCTTACTTATGTTCCTACTTACTTAGAGGAATTATCCTCCTACTGGAATACAGTTGTTTCCCCCCTTTTCTGTGATTTTGCCTTTTGCAGTTTCATTTACAGGTAGTTAACTTTAGTCCAAAAATATTAAATAGAAATAAACAATTTATAAGCTTTAAATTGTGTACCATTCTTAGCTCCATGTTGAAATTTCTCACTCTCCTGCTTGAATTTTTCCTGTGGATATTCTTCCAGAGTATCCACATTGTTTAGTCTCCCCACCCCTGAGTCACTTCGTAGCCATTTCTACAATCAGATTGACTATTGCAGTATCTCATGCTTATGTTCAAGTAACTCTTATTTTACTTAATAGTAGGCCCAAAGTACAAGACAAGTGATATTATCTATTTGGTTATGTCAAAGAGAAGCTGTAAGGCAAAAAATTTTCAATTTAAGGAAGGAAAAAAAAAATCACATCTTGAGTTGCGGACATCGTAAGAACATGCCTTGTCTCTGAAATTAGGAAGATGGAAAAAAAAATTCGTGCTATTAATAGTTTTGCCATGAGACCATAAAATGCAGAAGTTACAGACACTGTGCATGGTAAGTGCTTAGTTGAGATGGAAAAGGCATTAAATTTATGGGCAAAAGACAAAAATAGAAACATGTTCCAATTGACAGCAGTCAGGTTTGGTACTATAGATGGTTTCAGGCATCCACCGGGGGACTTGGGATATATCCCCTTCGGATAAGTGGGGATTGCTGTAATTTTATACACTATTTTTCACATATAGTCATGTTCTCATTTGCAATTTTAAATTTACTAAAATGGTAGCTTAGAAAAGTATCCTCTTCAAGTCATTTACTGGGTAAAGGTAAGACATTTTTGTTTAATCTCGATTCTCCTAAGAGCAGACCTGAGTGGTTTCCATGAGTAGCCATCTATTCTCCATCCAAAAGGAGCTTATAAGAATATTGTAAATCATTCCTGGGAAACCATACCTTTTTCTCACACACTGTGGTGTGAGCCTTTCTCAATCTTTTTTTCCCAAATGAAAACAAAGCAAATATTGTTCAGATTTTCTCTCTGAAACCATCCATCACCTCCCTCAATTTATGCTCTTTGTTCTTATAGCACAAAGAAAGAGGAAAAGAGAGGTAAATTACAGAATATTATTTAAAAGAAAGCAATCTTTTAAACTCTTCACTATTTACATCACCTCCAACATCCTTTGCATGTTCAAATACATTTGGGAGCATTTTGTTTGACTGTGAGGTGACCCTCCCTTTCTCCTCAGCAGCAGTTAAACTGGTTGTGGTCTGTCCCAGTCTTAATTCATAACCAGTTGTTCTAGTGTTTGGTGGAGACACAGGAATCCAAGCACTGTTGGCAATGGCTGAAAAGTAGATCCTGAGCTGACTTTATATTGCAGAGCACAAAAAAGACAGAAATTGTGGCCCTTGGCAAGATTGAGTTTTTGTGGAGATATTTGTCTTTCTCACGCAGCAAGACTACAAAGCAAGCAGTGTCCTTTGGAGACCCTTGAATGCTCACTCAAAGGCATACTGCTGTGAAACTATTTTATAAAAGTGGAGAAATGGGAAATGATCATGTTCCAAAGTAGCTGGAGGCGGGCCTGGGCTCGCAACCAGGCTGCACCTCTTTGGGAAGAATGATTAACTTGCCATATGCAGCACTCTGGAAAAGGATGTGAGAGGAGGTGACGATGCGCTAAATCATGAGAAAGTAAATGGGGCCAAATAAAAATGCAAAAGCTCACTGCCACTTATTAGTTCTTCCTTCATTTGTCAAATATTTTTTGAGCACCTACTCCAAGACAAGCACTCTTCCAGGTATGAGAGATGCATCAGTAAACAAAGCCAGCAAAAAATCCACCTTCATGAGATGACCTTCTAGTAGGGGAAAAGACAATAAATTATAAACATAAAAAATCAATTCAACAGTGTGTTTAGAGAGCATCATGTATGAAGTATGACAATTAAATTCAAGAATTCATCCTAGAAAATGTGCTACATATCTCATTGCTGAATATCACTATGGTCACCTTTAAAATACTCCTCTTTGGAAGCTGTGCACTAATGCCAGGACCTAAACCGCACTTCACAGCAATTTTGAAACTCTTTTTCTGGAATGACCCTCAAAGTTGTCATACCACAGTACACAGAAACATGCAACAATAATGAATGCCACTTAGCAAGATACTGGTACACATCAATAGAGCACAGCTGTGAGACACTGATGGACTAAGGTTATGAAACCACACTGAGAAACATGGTGGAGAATTTGCAAACTTAATCATCAGACTTCATATGACAATAGCTCTAACGGTCATCCCCCAAAAGAGCCACATTGGCGAGTGAGTCATGAGTTGAAGGAGGAGAAGTGAGCCAAGTGGCTGTTTTGAAGAAGATTATTCTATACAAAGGAATACATGGTGCAAAGGCCCTGAGGCAGGAACCTGGCTGCAAGGTTTGGAAAGAATTAAGAACAGACCATCTGGAGCACATTGAGCCAGGACAGCAATGAAGGAAATGAAGATTAAGGGTTGGAAAACCGGGAATGAGAACAGCTGGTGTAGGGTCTTATGAGCCGTTGTAAGAACTTTCGCTTCCACTCTGAAAGTAATGGGGAGCCATCCATGGAAGAACCTTGAACAGAGGGGTGGCATGAGATGACTTAGGTTTTTTTTTTTGAGACAGAGTCTCACTATGTCACCCTTGGTAGAGTGGTATGGCGTCACAGCTCACAGTAGCCTCAAACTCTTAGACTTAAGTGATTCTCTTGCCTCAGCCTCCCAAGTAGCTGGGACTACAGACACCTGCCACAATGCTTGGCTATATTTTTGTTACAGTTGTCATTTCTGTTTAGGTGGTCCAGGCCAGGTTCAAACCTGGCAGCCTGGTTGTATGTGGCCGTTGCCCTGTCCACTGAGCTACAGAAGCCACCATGACTTAGACTTTTGCTGGAGCTGTGTTCTTGCCATGTTGAGAACAGACTATAGGATAACGGTTCGGGGTCTTGGTCACTAATGCACTGAGAAAAAAAAAAAGTTTCCTTGTTTAATCCTTTAAGCAAATTTGGCATTATCATCTTTCTTACAGATGAGGAAACTAAATTGCAGAAAGTTGTAATAAGCTTGAAGAAGATCACACAGCTGTCAAATGAAGGATTCTGTATTTAAACCACAAAATAGGCAATAATGTATGTTCCTTAAGCCCTGAATCAATATTCATTCTGGTTTAATTGCATGGAGGTTCATGGTTACTAATGGGGTTTTGTGTGTTTCAGGAAACAGTCCGTAGACTTTGGGGGAATTATTACTTGAATTAGTTTCTAGGTCACATATAACTGATATGATTGAAAGCTTTAACTAATATTGCCAACATTTTTAACATTTAATCAGCTAGTTTTCTATTTAATGAAGAAAGGGCTCCCTGTCTTTCTTCACAGAATCACCTGCATATTGATCTGCACCCTTTTATAAGGATTCTAATATCATTGAAGAGGTAGAATCCTTGTTAGTTATCAGCATCAAGTTGATGCCTTACCCATTTCTTGATCATAACCCATATTGCTTTTGAAATGTATAGTATTTTTCAGAAGCAAAGGTCAGAAACAATATATAAATCAAGGACCACAGTGTGATAATCAATGGTTTTTCTGTAGCTACTTTTTACTTTTTTTTTTTTTTTTTTTTTAGAGACAGAGTCTTACTTTGTCGCCCTCAGTAGAGTGTTGTGGCATCACAGCTTACAGCAACCTTCAGCTCTTGGGCTTAGATGATTCTCTTGCCTCAGCCTCCCGAGTAGGTGGGACTACAGGTGTCCGCCACAACGCCCGGCTATTTTTTTGTTGCAGTTTGGCCAGGCCCAGGTTCAAACCAGTCACCCTTGGTATATGGGGCTGGTGCCCTACTCACTGAGCCACAGGCACCACCACCTATAGCTACTTTTTTTCTATATAATATCCCTTCCTTTAGTTAAAAAAGTATGTAAAAAGGATTATACCAAAAACAAACAAAAAATGATAAAAGTAGAAAATATGTATGCAAAAAATGACACTGTCACAGTTTGGTACGTTCTCTAAAATCAAAAAGTTGAAAACAATAGACTAGGCTCTTGAATATAGGTGAACCTTGATTTTAGAATGTATATCAAAAAGCAAACATGGGAAAATCTCTTCTGAAATGTATTTGATTATAAATGTTATAATTACTTGAGGAGGTAATTTAGAGGATATTGTTAATTTACTAAATTATTTGATTGCAGACATTAGTTTTCAAACCATTTAAACCCCAGACTTCCTGAACATAATCACATGTGATTGGACACAACTTTCTTGTGCTAGACTTGATAGAGTATTGCCCTTATTATTTACTTAGAAGGAAATCACCAAAATATACGCTCCTTCCATTTTCTTCTGGTAAAAGTAATCATAGAATTCAAATGAACTGAATTTCTGAAAGGTTAATGCTTCATTCAAGGGAAGAAATCTCAAAGTTTATTTAAACCACATAAGGTTCACATTCAGTATCTAAATACTATCACATAAAACTTAGGCATATTGTGCCCAAGTCAGCCTGTGGGTTGCGACGCCTTTATAACAATGAAAATACATCCTGGCATTAAGGAATTTTGAGAACCACTGGCTTAAGTGATATGAAGCATAAAAAAAATTAGTAGCATCCAAGCATTTGGTCTCACCTACAGAAGAACACCTGGATAATTGATTTATGAAGAAAATGAATCTGAATGTTTGGGTATAATGAATAGTTCCTGTTAGAAACTGGTTAGAAAAGTGGTCTTGAAGTCATTAGGGAAAAGTTCCTTATGAGAAGAATTCTCATTAAACTTTCAGTGTGACCTATTTTAAGCTTGACTGGAAAATACATAATAGTTCCATTTGAAACCAGGAAGTAGAGCAAGGCAACATCCTGTTAAAGTGCCGATTTATACATAGAGGCCATAATGGCCCCTTGGAAAGTCAACATTTTTCAATTTATAGCATGTGAATGGAAACACACTTGTATGTGAGATTGGTTAAATAGGTCTCATTCAGTGTTACACTTTACCTGTGTTTGTGCATTCCACTCAATTATTCTTACCAGATCATTTTATAAAATCCAAAAAAATCCTGTCTTTTGTTCTGATTCTGTCATAATTTTCAGAGGACTTTGCTGTTGTTTTATTTTTAATTGGCTTTAGAGATGACTTTTAGCAGTTTATCTATGCCAATTTATTGTGTATATTTTGTCCTTGTTTCTTATTGATTCGAAGCCACATGCACTTGTTTTTAGATAAGCTTCTATATTAAGCAATGTGATCCATCTTTGAAAACCATTTCACCATGACCAATGCTGCTGGGCTTCTGAGCTCTGATGATATTTTTCAACTACAGAGACACCACATACCTGTTGAAATTATGGCAAACCTTTCTGTCTTTGATAGACTCCTTTCGAATTCCAGTGAAAGTTAAGTGAAAGCCATGTGGCTTTCTATGATTGAGGCATCAAATTCATTTTATTAGTTACAAATACATTTTAATTTAAAGAAAGAAAATTGTTTTCTTTTTACTAGACACACAAACATACTAAGTTGGAAAATTAAGTTTGCCAACTGTCCTAGAAAAAATGCTACATACCTCATTGTTGAATATCACTATGGTTACCAGATGGCCAAGGTCAATACTTTGAACATGACCTTTGTACTATTCAGCAATGAGATACATAGCACTTTTTCTAGAATGAGTTCATGAACTTCATTGTCAAACTTCATGTTATGACAAACCTGATGGCCATTCCAGAAAAAGAGTTCCAAAATTGCTTTGATGGGTGGGTGAGGCACTGATGTCAGGGCACAGCAGAGTGCACTGGGGAGTGCTTCTAAGGTGACTATCATTGGTATGCAGCAAAGAGGTATGTAGCACTTTTTCTAGGCTGTTTTCCAACTTAATTGTTGACATTGTACACAAATGCCCCTAATTTAGGCACGTCTTAAATGTAAAGGAATTAATTTCATAGAAAAGCTTTTGTGTATGTGTGTATCTTTGTCCATATCCTGATACTATGTAATTGAATCTAGATTTCAATATATAGCTAGCTAGATGGATGGATAGACAAATAATTTCTTTATCTCTGTTCTAAGTGCATATGCTTATCACATTGTACCTGTTGAATCCAGGCTTCAGGTTACTAACAAACTATGTCAGTCTTAAATACTATGGTGTAAGATTTCCTACAGAGGGAATGACCTTAAGCACACATCATCTTATTTTTTCTTATTAGCTTAAAACAGATTAATTATTTGTCAGTGACTTTTCTTCCTCTGTCTTCTGTCCTCTGTCTTCTCACCTTATGGCAATGTCCTTGAGGCCATCATCATCCCCAAGAGGCATGGGGGTGGAAAAGGCAATAAAATCCTATTATATCTACTTTACTACTTACACTTAGCAGCTCTTGAAAAGAGCATAGTCAAAATGAAACATAGGCTCTCCATTAATTTAAATTATGATTGATTTAAGATTTAAGATTGTGCAATTTAAGATTGTGCAAATGGTTCTCAAACTTTCATTTCTTTCATGCATCGCACATCTGCACAAGCTTACAAAATAAAGATCATTGGCAACCTGCTGACTTTTTTTAACCTGTTGCCTCTAATTATCTATGATGTTAAACAACAAGAATTCAACTTATATGATTATGCCCTGGTAATATACACCCAACATTATGTTTATTAAACCATCTGGTTTTCCTTCATAATCCCAATATAAAAATAACTATTTATTTCTTATATCAGCTTTTGATAATTCAGAAAATTGTTCACAAATATGTGCCAGGAAATATGGGAAGAAAAGAACAGTAATAAAAATCATATTATTCCATGGTCAAATAAAGTTTTGATAGAAAGAAACATGTAAATGATTGCCTTATCATAGAATAGCAGAAAATCAGCTGTCCTATTGGGTTCTGGTTGAGAAGCCTGATGGAGACTGGCAGTGAGAGAGGCATGGTGAGACACACAGAACCACAGGAGGCTGTGAGCAATATCTTCATATTACTATTCGCATATCTCCAGAGCTGCACTTGACAGCAAGAACAAATTCTCTGTCCAAACATCTCCAAGCAAATACATATTTCCCAGTAGACAGTAGGAGACTTCTCTTATAATGGGCATTTTTCTAGTTTTTGTGAAACATTTCTAATTATTTTAATATAAAAAGGAGGTGGATTCAAATATAATGAACTATTTGAAGAAACTGTGAGGATGAGTTATTTTCTTCATATTTCCATCTGAGTTGGATAAACATGTTCCTCCAGGAGGGCATTTATGCATTTTCCGTGAGTTACTACATGGTACTCACTTTATCTTCAAAAGAAAAAATATGAAAAATCAGTTGGGAAATATTATTCTTGACAATATAAATATGAGTTATGGAATCTTGGGCAGATTATGGAGGTGTGTAAAGGACAAAGAGTTTTAAATGCCTTTTGACTAGTCTTCTCAGAAAGCATTCTCAAGCAGAGTAAGTGTGTAGTGAAGGGATTAAAAATGCAGAGTGTTCTAGTCGCCTTCATTGTGACTCCTTAGACATTTCCTCTTTTCATTTTTTCCATCTATTATAAAATAAAGCTATAGATGAGGGGAGAACATAAGGACAAGGACAGAGCCCAGAAGTTAAGAGTTTAATCAAGACAGAGCCGCTAACAAGGGTGTCTGGAGCCTTTCCTTTGGAGATGCTCTCCAGGAGCCCAGCTGCATTTCCCTGACAAGTCTGTGATAGGACTGCTTTTCTTGATCACTTGTTAGGACTCCTCTTTTCACCTGGAGCCCTAGTTCAGATGAACCTGTGGCCAAAGAGTCTGGGATTCATTTCAACATATTACCTTTTAATTTCTTTGATGTCACATCCAGAGCCCAAGAAAATTCATTTCCTCAATGATATATGTGTTCCTGCATGGAGTCACAGGTTTGACAATGAAACAAATTTAGAAGCACCATTTATAAACACCATGGGTTCTGAAAAAATATAAAAGGGCGTGGTAGATAGAATAATGCTGTCCATCCAAGATGTCTACTTCCTAATACCTGAGACCTGTGAGTATGATGGGAAAAAATTTGCCAATGTGATTAAGAGTCATGCAATGAGGAGATTATCCTGAACTATCTGAGTGATTCTAATATGATTAGAGAAGTCCCTGAACTTTAAGAGGTTTTCCAGCTGTGATCAGAAACCATGTGACTATGGAAGAATGGTTCAAGAGATGCAATGTTGCTTGCTTTGAAGATGGAGGAAGGGAGCCACAAACCAAGGCATGTGTGCGGCCTGAGACTGGAAAAGGCAAGGAAATATGTTGTTCTCCCCTAGAACCTCCAGAAAGGAACAGGCCCTTCTAAAATGTTGCTTTTCACCCAGTAAGACCCATGTCAAACTTCTAACCTACAGAACTGTGATCATCTACATGTGTAGTTTTAAGCTACCAGTATGTGGTAATTTTTAATACCAGTGATAGAAGACTAATGTTGTGCTTAAAACTATCTTTATATGTTATCAGTGACAATTTTCCATGCCTTTCCACTAGGTCTTCTTTCATACTTCTCCCCAAACCCCCACTATATTTGTGGATGAAAAAATTATCTCCATCTACCTACCTATTAGCTAGGCATTGTCCTTGCCAAAGCCAGTGACTTTTAAACAATAATTAGCTATCATTTTAAAGTTATAGGATTCTTTTTCTCCTCAAAGATAGCCTGAGTGACTCCATTTTTTAAATGTATCAATCAGCTCCTGGGAGGGTAAGAGTGGTTGTCTCAAAAGCTAAGACTCAAATATTAATACTCACTTAGAAAGATGCATACATAGAGTATTTTCCAAGATAAACCATATACTTACCATAAAACAAATATCAATATATTAAAAAAATGGTAGTTAACATAACCACAAAGAGGATACTTTCTGACTACCGTGAAATTAACTCAAAAATTAATAACACTTAAATATACTTATTAAATTATCTAATATGTGATAACCACATAAGGTGTATTAAGCAACCCATAGGTCAAAGAAGAGATCATAGAATAATTAAGAAAACATTTAAATTGAATGAAAATAAAAACAAAGCACATCAACATTGTGTAATGCAGTTTTGAAAGAAATTTTTACCATATAGTTCTTCTTTAGGGCAGAAAAAATAGTCGAACACAAATTGTCTAAGATTCCCCTTTGATTAACTAGAAATAAACATGTTTAATTTAACAGGAATGTAAGGAGAAAATAATGAAGATAAAATGAAATAATCAAATAGCACAGAATAAACTAAATAAAGCAATAAAAGCAAAACTGATTCCTGAAAAGACCAATGCAACTGATAAATGTATGGCCAGGCAGATCAAGAGAACAACAGCTGAGACAAAAATTACCAATATAGGATTACCAATATAGACAATAGAATTGCCAATTCTATTGCAAAGAATGGGAAGAATGCAGAAGTATTCACTCTCACTATTCCTTTTTAACTTTGCTCCATGGAATGTAAGAATTAAATGAAAGATCTCACAATAGATTCCACAGGCATTATAAAGATAAAAGAATATTACGAACTAAAATATACAATGAATTCTGTAGCTTAAATTAAATGGACAAATTACTTAAAGGAAACATATTACCAAATCTGACTCAAGAAGAAACAGGTAACCTAAGTAGTCCTATAGACATTAAAGAAATATAATCCACAATTTAAACAAACAGCTGACTTCCTTAAAAAAAAAAAAAAAAAAGGCAAAAAAAAAAAAAAAAATTCAGGAATGATGGCTTCATTGGCAATTTCTTTCAAAAAATTTAAGTAAGCAACAATACTATTTCTAATAAACTATCCCAAAGAAATAATAGAAGAGAAGACTTCATAAACCATTTAATGAGGCAGTGTTTATTACTTTGGTATAATCACAACAAAACTGCAGACATGTCTCAGAAATAAATAAAATCATAATAAAATGCAATAAAATTGAATATAAAAAATAAAATAATAGTATATCATGATCAAATTGAGTTTATCCCAGAAATATTTTGTTTAATATTCTTAAAAAATCAAAAAATTTAGTCACCAGACTAAAAGTAAAAAAAATGATTATTTCAATGAACATTCAAAAAATATTTGATAAACTTCAACTTCCATTTATAGGTAAAAAAGTGTGTATATATGTCAGCTTATTTGGAATTAGGAGATTTCTTATCCTGATAAAAACTACCTATGAAAATCTAAAATTAACATCATACTCAAATATGATAAACCATATGTCCTCTATTGCAAAGAATGGGAAGACTGAAGTATCCACTCTCACTACTTCTTTTTAACTTTGCTTTATGGACTGGCTCAAGGTAAAAAGGGAAGAAAATGAAATAAAAGGCATACAGAAGTTAAAGAAAAAATAAAGCTTTATTTATTTGCAAAGGATATGATCATCTATTAAAAAGCTATTAGAACTAATAAGTAATATGACAGAATACAAGGTCTATATATAAGTCAGTCACACTTCTGTATATTAGCAATCAAAAATTGGAAATCGAAATTAAAAAGAAAATTCATGACAGCATTCTAATATAAAAATGTGGGGATAGATTTAATAAAGCATATGGGATATATGTACCTTATAATTGTTGAGAGAAATTAAAGACCCAAATCAACAAATTCATATACTATATTTATGTACTGGAAGTTTCTATATTGTTGATGCCTATTCTTCCCATAGTGAAATATACATTTAGAAAAATCCCACTCTACAATGATACATAATTTTTGTATTGATTAATTGAAAATCTGATTCTTAAATTTACATAATAATACAAAGAGAATAGAGAAGATGAAATGATTTTCTTTTTTAGTTTTTTTTTTTTTTTTTTTTTGAGAGAGAGTCTCACTATGTCACCCTCAGCAGAGTGCTGTGGCATCACAGCTCACAGCAACCTCAAATTCTTGGGCTTTAGTGATTCTCTTGCCTCGTCCTCCTGAGTAGCTGGGACTACAGGCTCCTGCAGAACACCCAGCTATTTTTTGTTGTTGTTGTTGTTGTTGTTGTTGTAATTGTCATTGTTGTTTGGCAGGCCTGAGCTGGTTTCGAACCCACCTGCTCCAGTGCATGTGGCTGGCACTCCAGCCACTGAACTACAGGTGCCAAGCTGGCAAAATGATTTTTAAAGAAGAGCAAAACTGGATGACTTGCATTACCTGATTTAAAAACATAATAAAGCCACTATAGTTAAGGCTGTCTGGTATTGACATAAGGTTAGACATTTAGATAAATGAAACAGATTGATGAGTTCAAAAATAGACACAGGTATACAGTATAGCTGTTTGATTTTTGGAAATGTTGCCAAAGTAAACTCAGGGGGAAATGGTAGTTTTTCAACAAATTAATCTGGAACAATTGTTCATACTTAACAACATATACAAAGATTAAATAAAAATTAATCATAGGCATAAACATTAAATTGAAAACTATAAAGCTTCAAGAAGACATAAAAGACAATTTGTTTGACATTTGATTAGGCAAAACATTTTTTAAATAACACAAACATAAGAGAGAGAATTTTATATATGGTGTAGGATGGGATAGAGTTTCACAATTCCTGCATTTCCAGTATTGAAAAAAAATTTTTAAAAATCATAATTTGAAATTTTTTCAAAAGTTTTGTTCATTAAGATTTTGGAGTATAGCCAGGTTAAAATTACCAATCTGAAACACCCATTTGGAATTCAATCATCCATGCTGCCATCTAGTTGTCTATATTTTTATCTTATGGTTTTGTGTTTTTATTTTGACTTTCATAAATAATTTTTTATCAGCTAAGTAGAAACCTTGAGAGTCATCTTGGGTACATGCTTGCTGAGATGACTTATTAGCAAAAAGAGTAAAGGTCCAACTGGCATTTATCCATAGTTTATTACATGATGTTTTTCAAAGGAGATAGGAAAAGGTAGGAAGGAAGGAATGAGGGACTTAGCAACAGATAAGAAGTGTGGGGGAAACAGGAGCACAGCGTTCACCTGTTTTTCTCACAGCTCTGTTCTAGTATAGAGTTGGGGTTCTATCTGCACCACCCGGATCCCTTCAGCTCAGCAGTCAAGGATTATAATATATACGAAAGGAGTATTGAAACTTTTCAAGATGGTGGCAGTGATGGTGATTTGTCTTTTTGTTTCTTTACACTATCAGTCCCTTGTTATTTCCCTGTTCTGATTCCTTTACTTCAAAATGTTAGCTGTGTATACAAAGAAATTTTGCCAGGAATCTTAAGACTGACAACATTTCTTTGTATAAGATCTGATTGTCAACTTAGTTGTTATAATGACAGTGGGGAAAATGCAAGATTAGAAAAAAAACTAATATTTACCTAACGCCAATTCTGTGCAAAGCCCTTTTATAACCTTTATCTTGCTTAGTTCTCACTGATGATTTAGGTCTTATTTCAGTTTTAAAGATGAGGAAATTGAGACTCTGTGATGATAAAGGAACTTGACCATTTCTAAAGAGAAAGTAGGCATCAGTGTTTTTATTC
Organism: Loris lydekkerianus; assembly: GCA_963574355.1. Lineage (NCBI taxonomy): Eukaryota > Metazoa > Chordata > Mammalia > Primates > Lorisidae > Loris > Loris lydekkerianus. The sequence goes on along the minus strand of CAUYPK010079633.1, from coordinate 52,929 downwards.
AAACTGAGATCTATCCAATCTCAAAACTTGTGTCCTTTCTGCTATTTAATCCTATATCCAAAAGAATCAGGAATTTGGATTCATTTCTGTGGCCCTACTAATGAAAAGTGGTAATGATGGTTCATTAGTCATCTGTCGCTGAGAAACAAGTTACCCCAATACTTAACAGCTTAAAATAAAAGTAAACAAATATAGCTTATGTGGATCAAAAATTTAGGAGTAGCTGTGTTAAAATGTATATGTGCGATTTCCATTTATAGAGGTACCTGAGTAATAGGACAGGGAGACTAATACCACTGAAAGAAGAATCTATTACTTGCATTTCCCAAAAAGAGGTGGGTACATCACTCCACACAATGCCACATAGGGAAGTGTGGCAGTTAGTCAAGAGGCGGAGCAAGAGAGAGGAGAAAGTATAGCCAAGAGTCTTTATCATTTTATCCCTGGAAAAGGCAAAGCAGGGCAGAGAATACACATGAAAACTGGCTAGTTTGAATAATGCTGGGCTGAAGGAGTGCTCTCAAGTTTTGGGGTACGTTTCTGCCCTTGAGTTGATTTAAAATTAGGAAATATGGTCTTGGTGTGTGAGTTACATAAAGGAAGTGGTTGGGCATATGGACTTGATATGGACTGGCTCACATTGCAGGTGATCACAGGTGCGTTATTACATCTAGGAATTTTCTAACTACAGGAGGAGGAATTTATCCCTAGTTATCGAGTCCTCTCAAAATGTAAAAGCATCATAAAATATATTTTTTAAAAACAGATGAACATGGCAGCACAGTTATGATATCAGGGTCTCATGTGAGGTTCCACTGATGTCAATCAGTGCTGCAGCCTTTGAGGGCTTGACTGGGGTTGGAGGATCCACTTCCAAGATGGTTCATTCCCACAATGTTGGTTATTGGCAGGAGGCCTCAACTCTTTTGGTACTAGTTTTCCATTTCTATATAACAACCTTCTACAAATGTAATGGCTCAAATAAACATGCATTTAGGCATGGGTTAGATGGGTTCTCCTGCTCAGGGTTTCTTCTGAGGCTGAAATATTGGCTGGACTATGTCCTCAACTGGAGCTCTGCGTTATTCCTCAAGCTCATTCAAGTTGTTTGCCAAATTCAGTTCCTTATGGTTATAGGAATGAGGCCCTTGTTTTCTTGCTGATTGTTGACCAGGCATCGGTTTCCACTCATAGAACCTGACCTCAGGGCCTTCTTACTGCAGGGTAACTTCTTCAAAAGCTGCTGGGAATCTCTTCCCAGTTTTGTGTGATAGTCTGGAACAACATAATGTAATCATGATAGTAACTGTGCCCTCATCTTTTCCAAGGTCATGAACATCCAATAAAATTCACATGTCCTACACACACTCTGGGGAGGGAATGTGTATACCAGGAGATGGGAAGCTTGGGGACATCTTAGAATTCTGCTCTCTATGCTTCCCATGTGTGGCCCTCCATTGAATCTAGGACATGGACCTAGCAGCTGGCTTCTTCCAGAGTGTGTGATCCGAGAGAGAGCACAGAGGCATCTGCAATGCTGCTTGGAACCTAGTCTCACAAATCCTAGACTGGTAACTTTTATCTCACTCTAGTCTGTCTAGGTAAGTCAATTAATATGCCCTGCCCTTAAGGACAGAGGAATCAGGATTCACCTTTTGAGTAGAGCTTATGAAAAAGTTGTGACCTTATTGTAGAACCACCACAGATGGCAATGAAATATTTCAGCTCTTTGTCTCCCCATCTACAGAGTGAAGAGTCTAAGCTGGTTGGTTTTCAGGTTCTTGAGATTTATGTGTGCATGTTTACGTCTTTGTGCTCATAGTAGCTTCCCTTTTGTGCCTCTAGAGGGAATTTCATTGCTGAGGGTGTGACTCTTTCTAAGAAAAACTATATTTGTATTGAAATCATTTGGTTTTCATGTTATATTTTTGCCTTTTACCATCAAAGTGAAGAGTTTTTCTCATTTCTGTAATTAAATTAATGGATGAGAGCTCATGAACGGTTTAAATATGTGTGCATGTGTTTGTGTGCGTGGCAGGGGGAGACTGTCACAACATATTTTGCCACATTTCCAACTATGAAATTTTTGTTCTTTTCTTTGCAAAAAGAGTTTTTTGCAAGTATTTTTTTTTTCTCCCAAAATAAGGATAGAGTTAACTTTATCTTTGTAAAAGGAAAGGGGAAAAGTGAAAAAAAGAAAATCACCTTTAGTCATGCTGATTAGCCTGGACATTCAGGGAAATATGTCAAATCTATGTTGAGTTTTCCCATGAAGGAATTGCTGTGGTTTATGGCATATTTCAGATCCATTACCTCATAGATTTAGTGGATCATGGATTGCCCAGCAGATATTTTGGAAATATTACCTCATGAAGAAAACATCTTTATTATTAGACGTCCATATTTCTGAAACATAACCTTCCTATTATATGTGGCTGCCTAAGAACATACATTAATAAAAAGCCTCCATCATTAAGAAACTTGATCTTAGACAAAACAGTTTCTTGCAATAGGGCCAAATGAGCTAACACTTTTTCTCTTTGACATTTTGTAAATTAAATGCTGCTAGGCAAGTTAGAAGTATATTTGCCAGAGGAAATTTTTCCATTAAATAAAACTACAGCTACATTTTCTCTTTTGAGGAGTGTATAAAGCTGTAAATCATCTTCAGAGACTATGGTCTTCACAAGAGTCATCTGTCACTTGATTATAGCATTATTTATTAAGTATGCTTAAATTATCAAAGAAGATATTGGAAAATCTAAATAAAATCAAAGAAGACATGATTGTCAGGCCCATACTAGCCCACCAAAATTAAACAGTGAAAATCCAGGCACTTCCTCAGGGAACTGCCTTTTCAGAGATACTGAAAAGTCAGGGTGGCGCAAGAAACAACAGAAAGAAGAAGAAGGTTAGATGAAAAGTTCTGGAAGTTCCATTCAAGGTGGAGATGAAGGAGTCATGTAGTGATATCTAATTTTTTAATAATTTATGAATTGCCACAAACTGTACTAAGCCCCTTACCTTTATCTTACCCTCATTGCCTCATGAAGGAAATAGCATCATTATATGCAAATGAGAAGAAAAAATTAAGTAAGGAGAGGTCAAGTTATTTGCAAAAGATCATCTAGCCAGAACATGACAGAGTGAGGGTTCTACCAAGGAGTTCTGACTACAAAGCTTGAACTTTTAGACATAATACTAGTAAAATTTAACTCATCTGCTACTAAGGAATATTGCTCCAAGTATATCTGACCTTCTGACTTGCTAAGTGGGATATCTAAGCTAGTCATTGTCACCAAAAGAACATCTTTGCTCTTCTCTGACACAACACTCAGTCTCTCTTCTAAGGAATTACAATGAAACAATAAAGGATACCAGTTCAGAAGAATATTTGATTAATCAGATTTTCTTTTATACAATAATGCTATATAATAAAAATTTACCCAAATCTCTGTGTTTTTTAATGATTATCATCTTTTCCCCTCTTGTGTAAACATTTGCACATTTACTGGGATCGAGCTACTTCAGGTAGGGTTTTGGGTTCTTCCACATGAGTCATGCTATATCAGGAGATATATGGGGCACAGTATTCTCTTGGTAGATATTAAAAGAACAGCATTCAAACTAAACAGCACAAGCATATTTCAGCCTGCATTCACAGCAAAACAGATATTCCTTTGGCCAAAGCAACTATGTTCAAGATAAAAGTCAACAGGTGAGGGAAGTTATGGCAAGGATGAGGAGGGAAGAAATCATTGTGAGCAAGTATGACCATCCAGCAGGAGCCCCATTTTTTTTTTTTTTTTCTCATGAAGTTTAAATGACTTTGGGGCTTGCGTCTAGAATGGCCAGTCTTTCTTCAAATGCCACATGTTACTCATTTTCATATTCTAAAATTTTAATTCTAATGGTATCTTTGTTTACTGGGACTTCTCTTTTTTTGTTATTATTTATTTGATTGATAGAAGACATATTCTTTTCATAAGAAGCCACACAATTGACTCTCAATTCTAGGTATTTTATATCTGCACCTCCATTCTCCACCCCAACACACACACACACACACACACACACCTCTTTCTCTTAAAGACCTAACAACCGTTTTTTGGGGCAGAATGCGCAATCTGATTCCAATGCTAAGTCTTTTATCTCACCATTCAAAAGTTTAAACAGGGGTGTCCAACTTGCAGCCCACTGGCCACATGCTGATTTTTTGAGGACTTTTTTTGCTTATCTGGGGTGTCAAATATCATGAAAAGTATACGTGGACCTTTCCTTTGCTTGTCAGTTTTCATTATTGTTTGTGTATTTAATGTGTGGCCCCAGGCAACTCTTATTCTTCCAATGTATGTCAGAAAAAAAAGAAAAGGTTGGCCATCCCTGATTTAAAAGGTAATGGCATGCCCTTCCCATAAGCAGGTCACAGTGATCCCATCTTCTTTAAGAAATCACTCTGTTCCTCCCAGGTTTTGAACAGTTGCCCACGGAAATATGCTTTCTTAGGTTCTTGAGAAAAGTCTCTCTCAGCCCTTGTCATCAGCCCTTGTCCTACTGTACCCTTTCTACTTTCCCATCTGTAAGCCCATTAAATTATAAGATCCTGGAAGGCAGGGACTTAATGTCTTGCACACAAAGTACATAGATTAGTGGCTAACACTCTTAGATAAATTCTTCTTATTGCTATATTCATCACTATTGTATCCCTGGAACTCAGCATATTTTTCCAAATCATAGCAAGTTAAACTGTTTCCTTTTTGCATCTTGAGAGCAAAGATGACTAATTTCTAATCAGGGGTACGAGCTAACAGTAACTGTAGGTCATGGTATGGTCAGGACACCACTGACCATATCAAGTTTGACCATATCAAGTGTATCAAGTTTAGTCATCACAAAAAAAAATCATGCTGATAGGTTTTATACTTGAGGAATCAAAGAATAAGCAATTTGCTCAGGATGAGAGCAGTGCATTCAAGCCCAAGCAGTTCTACCCTCACACAGCGAGCTTCTGCGAGAGGGGAGCATGGATAGGACAAATATGAGAGCACTGGGCACTGATGGAGCAGGCGAGCTCACAACGTCCGCAAATCAGAAGCACCTCTTTGCTCTTGGGTTATGAAATGTATTCTGCAGGATTTTTATGTTCTTTCCTTCATACTATTTGCATAGTTCCAATTTTAAAACAAATAATAATAGGTACAAACTCTAAAATCATTTTCAACCCTAAGACTGTGCAATTCCCAAACCCTATCTACCAGCCAAAAGCTTTGGCAGTTTGATTTTCTAGTGAGACAGGGAATGCTACTGCAAATTTATCCCAGGGCTTATCACCGGAACTATTGGCAAGATTTAAGGAGACAAACATAAAATACATGCTCTATGGCAAAGCATCCTCCCGAATTGCCTCCATATTTCCTAGCAAACATACTGAGGACTTTTAAACCCACAGTATATAAAACCACAAGCCCAACTCATATGGCTCAGCACACCTCAACAACATGTGTTAAAATATATTACCTGTGTATTGTATTGTGTTTGCAATGTTCCCACAGATTGGCATTTATTTTCAATAACTCAGAGAGAAAGTCTATAATGCTTACAGATTTTTTTTAGCATGTTGATGGAAGGAAATAGAAACCAAACGTACAACACTTAGCTATATCACTGAAAAATAAGCACGAACCATTTATGAGAGTTGTAGTTTTAACATCACCTAAATTGCCTTCTTTTCAGGGGTGGGTAAAGAGGACGAGAAAGCAAAAGGAGAGAGGAAAATGATAAAAATAATTAAAAAATACATAAGGCGAAGCCCATAGCTCAGTGGGTAGGGTGCCAGCCACATACATGGAGGCAAGTGGGTTTGAACCTGGCTGGAGACAGCTAGTAAAACAACAATGACAACTGCAACAAAAAAATCTGCTTGGGAGGCTGAGGCAAGAGAATCGCTTGGACCCTAGAGTTTGAGGTTGCTGTGAGCTGTAACACCGTATCACTCAAGGGTAACAGCTTGAGACTCTGTCTCAAAAAAAAAAAAAAAAATGCATAAAACAGAAACATTGGGATTTAAATTTTACACTTGGGCTCTAGTTACACAGTTCCCTATAATATTTTTTCTCTTAGTAGAACCAAGGTTATTTCTGAACAGATTTTTAATAATTTATTCTTCTGTTAAATATTATTCCCTACATATGCTTTAGGTTATGTTGTTCTTTTACTCAAAACACAAGGTTACCACTTCTAGAAATCTTTAATGAAAGCTTCCTGATGCAACGATTTGAAGGCCTGGCCCCAAAGCAGCAGGTTTCCCTGTGTCCTGTTAAGCTGGCTTTTCTGAGTCCTGTGCTCTCCAAAGGATATGGGGAGCATTGTGGTAAATTCCGTCTTGCTACAGAGCACTTACATATGTATGCACACCCCCCTCACCTTTCCTTCCAAAGGCCCCAGGAGCAGATGTTTGCAGATTGATTTATGCTCCATTATATTTAGCTGTCACTTCACCCAGAACTGAAAAGCAGCCATCTCTGGAGAAAATGTGACAGTGGTTTAATGAAGTACATGGGATACTGCAATGAAGGGCAGGAAGAGAAGGCTCATTTGAATCTCAACCTGTTATCTTAGAAATGGTAGAATGTTTTTTCTATCAGGTGATCTGTGGACAAATTTGGAATGTGAAATTATCATTCAGAGAGGATTCCCTACCTGTACCCTTCTGTCCCCCTGAGCTTCCAACACTCAGACTTCCCCAGGTTCCACCCCTGTTTCTGAGCCCTTGTGGAAATCCTCTTCACAATGGTGGCTGAATCAACCTGGATTCTTGCTGTTTAAAAATGGTAGATATGAATTTTACTGAGCATGCAGTGACTTCATTTGGCCCCATGACTCTCACTGCTCCTTCTGAAAAAGCCACCCTCTTTTAGAAGCAGCCTTTATTTTAGGGAAGCATGGGGCTAGGTTATTTCTGGAGAAGCAGCCAACTACCAGTGGGGCATAGTGGAAAGCCCGAAAGCCGAGTCCCAGCCCATAAGCTCCTCCTTCCTGCCCCCAACATGACCTTATCTCAAACCATGGGGTTTGGGAACACTTTCTGGAACACGGTTTCATTTCTTTCTCTGTTCTGGCGGTTCTTCCTATAGAGTGAAAATTCTTCCTGAGGGAAAACTCTAACTGACCATATGGAACATGTTTCCTTCTGACTGGAGAGAACAGGGAAGGTTTCAGATGAAGGTGCTGGTTGCCTTGAAATTTAGGTGAAAAAGATTAAAGATAAAAAGGACAAGAAGGAATAAAAGGAAGTGGCAGAAAGCATGAAAGCCACATTGAAAATGTCCGTGTAGGACAGACTTTTTTGCTGTGATACAATGCCTCTCCTCACCCACTCCAAACCCTGAAGTTGTAATGCTTTTGGACATTGCCATATACATGACCTCTGACCTTTAAATATAATATCATCCAAGAAAAAGCCCAGCTTTCCTCTTTAAAACTTTGTCAGCTATTCTGTTTTCATTGTGCAGCATTATGTTATACATTTGTTGACCTATATGTTTATGTTTAATGATGTCCCAGTGCATAGCAAGCTTTTGGTCATTGTTAGTGACCTTGGATTACATCTGATTAAGCTGTAGAAAAGAAACTTGAACTTTTCCTTTTCCATAGAAATTCATTTCATTGTTATTGAAAGAAAGAATTTCAAGAGACTGGTGAGTTTCTTTTGGTTCTAAATGGCCCAGGGTGGCACTGAGGACCCACAGTGAGATTGGGAATGAACTTCTTCCCTTGGCAGAGGGTGAGAATTCTGGAAATCTGTATTAAGACTTCGTTGCACTGTTTGGCAGAGGCTGGCTGTCCTCAGCCTTCATCTCATTCACTGCCCCTCATGTTTCACAAATTAATACATTTCCCAACGTTAAGGTTCAACTTTTTCCTATTTTTATCTAATGATCAGCTATTGAAAGCTTACCCTACCCTAGGAGTCTGCCTGGTACTCTCACAGGCTAAAGCAATTTAATGCCCTCAGAACCACCCTAGGAGAGACATTAGGAACACTGGAGTTCAGAGATGTTAAGTTAGTTGCCCAAAATTAAACATCTGGTAAGTGAACCAGCCTTCACATTGACATGCAAATCTGTTGACTATGTGCCCAGTATCTTTTTTTTTTTTTTCCAGAACTGCTCCTCAAAACAGAATCAAGTTGTGTCCAGTCTTATTTAATCACTTCCATCTGTTTATCACTTTCCAAAAAGTTTGGCATGACAGCTTTGTACTAAATCTATCAGATCAGATTTGAAATGCTGCCTGGTTACCATGCTATGGACGAAGGATGTTAGCAAATACGCTCCAGTGTGACTAACTAAATCCAAATAAATTTCAGTTCTGATTCTTCCTGCTAAGGTGTGTACCTGTTGAAAATAAATTATAAGATGATCAAGAGATCAAAATATTACAATAATAAAATGTTATACCCAGGATAGTTCTCAGAAAAAGAGAGGCATTGTGAGCCTGGTTGAGATTAGAGAAACATTTTATTTTCTCTGAACCTGTTATCATAAACTCATGTGTGTGTCCCAGAACGTCACCACACAGTACCATCTTCACCTGCTTAATGGACACTGATACTAGTCTGCGCATCTCCATCTGTGTGTGTTTACAAGAAACTTTTTCTACACCATTTGCGGATACATTTACTCCATACAGGACAGAAACACTAGCCAATTTTGAGACTTTTGACCACACATGAGAGAACAACACAGGACATTTAGTGATGGAGTTGGGCGGAGGAACAACAGTGGTTAAATACAGAGCTAACAGCCCGCCTCCATTGAGAACAGTCTCCGCGTGTGCCTTGCTGAACCGTTTTCAAAGCAACTTTTCCCTCTGTTCTGAAAGGTGTTAAGTATCTCAGGGTGCCAGAAACACATCATTCCCAGCCAATTCTAGGGATTTTTTTTTCTTTTTTTTTTTTTTTGGCCAATATTGCATTTCTTCCTTCCTGCCTGAAGGTATGAAGCTAACTGAAAGTTAGGAAAGTTCTACATATCAAGTAGAAAAGCTCGTATCTAATTTCTTTAAGTGTGGTTAAAATTTGTTTTTAAGTGTGGCCTTTTAAAATAATAAGAAATAAGACATTCCCTTGGCGCTTGACGACTCCTATTCACTCAGGGAGCCATCACTCTCTGGGGTGGCTTGCCCATAGATATACCTCACACCCAGTTGGTCGACAATCAGGAAAGTCTTTGTGTGTCCTCTATAAATAGACACCATTCCCATAGGTGATTATTTATAGAAGAATTTGGAAGTCAGATAGAAGAATGCAGGTGCTGTGTGAACAAGCTGGGAATGCTGAACTCACATTCAGAAGGGGCGAAGGAGAGGCTGAACGCTCCTTAACCGGACACTCCTTTTCCAAAGCCCCACAGACTTCTAGATGTCAAAAGAAAAACGGGAGTTAATGAAGTTGAGAGGGTAGAGACACAGACTAGAAAGGACAAAGGCTCTGATGCAGCTAGAGCACAAAAGTAAAGTGTCTAGGCACAGCAACTTGGCCTCTGCAAAAGAGAACTGTTTCGTGTCTCTTCTGAACACCCTTCTTTACTTGCCTCTGTTCCAATTGAATTTCCCTACAATGAAGTTTTTTTTGTTTGTTTGTTTTTAGGAAAAGCTCCATGTTATGCCAAGGAATGCCCATTTCCCCGACATCATCTGTACCCTCTTTGTGTACTTTATGTTCTGGAAATACTGACTTGCTTACAGTCCTCCCCCTGCCCTGTGGGCTTCCACACAAGCACACCACGACGCCCAGGTTTCCCCTCCTTCACTCATGCTGTCCCTCTGCCTGGATCAGCCCCATTCATTCTTCAAAGCTTCCCCCCCCCCCCACCCAGGGAACAAGTGCGCAGAGTAGCCTTTCCTGACCCCTACAGACCTCAGACTTCAGCTTTGTTGTTCATTTTGAATTTGACACACAAGTATGCTTCTATTATTACAAATGCTCACAAACACTACAATGCTATATATTTTTCCCATATCTTTTTTTTCACAGGAGTGTGAGATTCTGGGAGTCAAGGATCATGATTGTTCACTTTTTTTTTTTGGATACAGAGTCTCACTATGTCACCTTGGGTAGAGTGGGGTGGCATCACAGCTGACAGCAACCTTGGGCTTAAGTGATTCTCTTGTCTCAGCCTCCCGAGTAGCTGGGACTACAGGCGCCCACAACAATGCTCGGCTATTTTATTGTCGTAGTTGTTATTGTTGTTTAGCTGTCCTGGGCTGGGTTTGAAGCCGCCAGTCTCCGTGTATGTGGCCATTGCTGTAACCACTGTGCTACGGGTGCTGAGCCAATTGTTCACATTTTTATCACTAGTGCACAGCATAGTGCCTGGCACAAGAAAAACTTGAAATACTTTACCATGTTAATGTATTAAATAGATGTCTACTGTGAATACATTTTCACTCAAGTGATCACATTTTGAAGAAGATGTGGGTGTCACAGCTTGTCACTCCTGTGAAGATACATAGCCAAGTTCTCAGCACTACTGCCCAGCAGGGACCTTCCTTTCTCTACTGCGTTCACTGTGCTGGTGCTTCTTTCCTTCCCCCCAGCCTGGTTCCACCTACCCTTCTGTCAAAACCCACAGGGGCCATCACTTCCCCACGGACGCTTCTCTGCCCTGCTTAAGTAGCTGTGCCATTTCTACTAAGCACTTCCGTAGCACCTAGTACTTTTCCATAAACTATGGTATAGAATTCTTATCACACTTATAATTTTACTTTATTGCATAATTCTTTCCTACTTTTAGATCTCTTTTACTAAGTTTCACAAATATAAAAACCATGTTTCTCTCTCTCATTTTTTTTAGTTTATATTTTTCAGAGACATGAATAGTTCCTGGTATACAATAGACTCAATAAATTTAATAAATACTTGCTGAATAGATGAACTAAGGGACCAAATTGTCTATCTGACTCTATGGTTAATTATCTTACCTGATTATTGCATATGATATGCAAATGGACGTCCTGGATGCTGGAGCTATGGAGAGCAGAGTAAGCCTGATCCTGCCATCATGTGGCTACAGTTTTATGGAGATGTCAAAAAGAAACAAACCAATTTACCTGCAGTGTGATGAGGAATAGAATGGTGGACTTAGGTGGCATAACAGGTAGGCAGGGGAGAGAGAGTCTCAGTGCTGACTCAGGGGGCAGTGGGTTTTCATGGAAGGAACTACACGCAAGCTGAGAAGTGAGGGCGGGTTGCATGACTGCTAAGACAGGGCAACCAGCAGATCCTTGGCAAAGTCAAGCTGGTGAAATTTGTTTGATGTTCACAAAGTTGAAACTTCACAAGGGAGATGGGTGAGGAAGGAAGATGGGGAGGAGGCAAGGGGACAGTGTGAAAGGCCTCAGCTTGGTGGGGGAGTTTGTGGTCAGCATCATTAAGACTCCACTGCACATAGGGTACAAGTACAGAGTGTCCCAAAGTCACCCATCAATGTTCATTGCAAAGTTTTACAAAGAGCTAGCCAACGTGTAGAGAATATTTTGTAAGATTACAAATGTTATGATTTTATATAGAAAATTTACCACAAAACATTGTATCACCCTGAAGAAAGAAAACAATCTGAGCATTATAACAAATGCGTGTTGGATAACAGTGAATTAGAGATAACTTTCCTCCAGTTAGTATGTGCCCTTCAAAATATATTGACAGTTCATAGCCAGCACTCCAAATGCAACAACTTTAGACATGATGGAAGTATTAGGATTGATCCCTTCCTTTGGGAAATTAGGAGAGTGTGCGTGTGTGTGTGCGTGTGTGTGTGTGAACATATGTGCAAGCATATGGAAAGAGATGAAAGAATGGAATGTGAGAGGGAGGATAAATAATTGAAAATTATATGTGGCACTTACTAAGGCTCCACCCTACACCAGGTTACATCTCATTTTATACCCTCTAAACACACATGGATTCAGTTAATCATTTAATAATGACTCATACGCAAAAAAAATTAAATAGGTTTTAAGTTAGCTTTCTAATTTGAGATTTAGTAAACATTATCTAAAAATTGATATATGAAATTTTAATACACTACTTGGCAAGTTGTCTGTAGCTGTTTTTGGTCTAATCTCAGATCGTAGCACAAGTAACCAAGTCATCAACACAAGCAAATAATTAGAACAATTCAAGATGTTTTTAAAAATGAAGATTCGATTGGAAATATTTTATTTCTTCCTTAAGTTTAACAAAGGTTTGATGAGGTGATAAACTCTACAGGGAAAAGAATATCAGTTAAAGAACAAAAAGTGATATTAAAATCAAGTATCCAGACAAAAAATAACAGGGTTTATGTTGTTGTTATTCTGTTGCTATTGCTTTTGATAGTCTTTACTCATGAAAACAAATGGACTGCATTGCATAAAACGGTCTTATTTGCTATATTTAGGCAAGAGTTCTATGACTGCTTAGGGAAAATGTCATATTTTGCATCACAGCCAAGCTGAGCCAGGCTGAGCCAGGTTAACGTTAGAGGGAAAAGAAAAATAGGACCTGCCATTATTTACTTTCGGTGGGATGGAGAGAACAGAGAGAATGCAAATCCAGCAGGAATCAATTGGAAGGGAGCCTAGTCTAGCAGTCAGGACTGTTTAATTGAAAAATAAGTGAGAAGATTAGAAATAATAAGCAAAGGGCTGAATTCAGATAAGCAGTTAACATGTAAGCCTTTCACAGAGTAAGAGAATTCCAATGGCAGGAGGACAGGTTTCTTGATAAAGAGCAGGTGAAAAACTGGGAGGAAATGGTCAGACAAGAACACTATGTTGCTAAAAGAGAAATTGAGCTTATTTCTCCGGGATACAATATGATGGGTTCAGCTTAGAGTTTCATCACCAAAGACACAGTGAAGAGCCTTGAAAACCATGAAGTCAGCCATTGAGTTACCAGAGGTAGGAAGGAGTAGTACTAACTCCCAGTTACTGGGCCATTACCACCCTGAATGCTGCCATCGGTAACAATTAAGAAAGACTCTATGACCTCCTACCCACCAGGAAGGTCAAGCACATATTTACATCTCTGCAGCCTCCCATGGCCAGGCATTGTGGGTGTTTATATGTTGGAAGTATGAGCAGCTCTCTTCAGGAAACCTTACTTCCATTATAGGAGCCCCAGGGCTATCCAAGAGCACTTTCTCTCCTAAGAGGATCCTATATCTTACGGCCTTAGAATTGAATGTTATGCAAAATTCATTTCAGCACACACCTTGTCCTGCTCATGTTGGTCACTAGAGAAAGCCAGAACTCATCCCTCATCCAATTAGTTCTAACCCTGATATCACCCAGACCTTAGTTTTTTTTTTTTTTTTTTTTTGGTAGAGACAGAGTCTCACTTTACCACCCTCGGTAGAGTGCCATGCCATCACAGGACTCACAGCAACCTCCAGCTCTTGGGCTTCCATGATTCTCCTACCTCAGCCTCCCAAACAGCTGGGACTACAGTCGCCCGCCACAACACCTGGCTATTTTTTGGTTGCAGTTCGGCCAGGGCTGGGTTTGAACCCGTCACCCTCGGTATATGGGGCTAACGCTCTACTCACTGAGCCAAAGAGACCTTAGCTTTTACTTCTATGGTCCCCCAAGCTGTGAAATCAATTCACAGAGCTTCTGGAAATCTAAATTGATTGTTAGTAACTTTACCCCCATACTTTTGGAAATACATACTTAAGTAACAGAACTTCATTCCTTGAATATTTAAGCTCCTGACTTACTATTTCTCTGTCCAAACTCCTGCCTTTTGTGATAATAATTTGATTATCCACAGAAATGACTCTTTCTATAAGTTGGCATTTCTTTCCCTGACCTCCAAATACCTTGCACACTCCATCAACTCATTCTCGGGGTCTTGCCTTGCCTTTGTTATTATTAATAGTTTCAATCCCTCCATAATCTCAATCACCAGCCATTTACTCAATGCACATGTGGCAGAAAAAATGATGATGTGAAAAAAAGCAACAGGATATTATGTTCTGCTAATAGAAAGGCCAGACCTTGACTAGATGTATCAGAGGTTTACATTGAGAAAATGGTGCTTGTACTGAAGGCCTACAGATGTGTAAGCTGTTACACGTGAGAAGGAAAAGTTGCTATGCAGAGAAGAAGGGTTGGAAAAAGAACTTTCTCGTAGAAGGAAAACTATATGTCAAAGCCCTGGGAGTAAAAGGGAGCACATTTGAAAAATAGAAAACAAAACAAAAATAAGCAAATTGTGCAGCCTGCAGAGCTCAACCACAAAAACTTTGAAGGGAAGAATTTCCACATCTGTGACTGTCCCTGCCAATGAAAGTCTAATACTCCATCACCCACCACTACCTTTTTTTCTTTCGTTCTTTCTTTCTTTTTTTTTTCTTTTTCTTTTCTTTTTTTTTTTTTTTTTTTTTTTTTGCTGTTTTTGGCCAGGGCTGGGTTTGAACCCACCACCTCTGGCATATGGGGCCGGCGCTCTACTTTTTTGAGCCACAGGCACTGCCCCATCACCACCACCTTTTCTATTGATACCTGGATCTCTGACCTATTCTTAGATATTAAATCCATAAATGTAACCCAAGGTCTCTGCTAGCTCATATAGTCATAAAATGTCCCATCTTTGAATAATACTTTTAAGTTAGTGTATCATGGATAAATCTCTACAGCTCTGTGCTCTGTGTCACCCCTTTTCTCACAAATGATCTCACTGTCTGTCAACCTTGGTTAGCAGGGGACACCGCCTTGGGCAACAAGATGCTTCTGGCCTTCCTTTCCCATGGCCTTGCCCTGGCCACAGTGGTTCAGAATCACTGGATTTGGTTCAGAATCCAATGGGGAATGGGCCTAGAGGAGGGCAGACAGATGATAGGGAAACCATAGGCCTGTAGTCACCGGTGAGTGTAAGTCAAATCTTCTCACAGGTGTGTATGGCGGGAGCGTCTCCCTTTCCACTCTGGGACTTAGGTGGGAGTCTGTGAATCTCTGTGCCTTGTGCCCACTGCTGGAGGAACTGCTGCATGTCTATGGTGGGAGGGGCTCTCTCTGTTTGGCAAACACTCTACACCCATTCACTGTGGCCTGGACGCGTCCTCTGAGCTCTGCTTTCAGCGTTTACTTTTCAGGGTGTATATCCTTTTATCTTGGCTCCTTGAGAGCTGCTGTCCTGACTTGCTGCCTATTAGATCTTTAACTCACTTTTAACCATTTTTCCTCAAACTGTAAAAGCTTTTACCATCCATCACTTGATCCAAAACACAGACTTTTGACCAGTCCTCTCCTCAGGGTCCCTGGCAGACCAGGCCGAGTAACCTGGGTGACAGACACCAATCGCAGAGATGTATACTCATTTTTATGCCAGTGTGAAGCTGATGGGTAATGTAATGTTTGAAGACTTATTGGGGGGTTCTGAGGAATATAGTAACTCTGTGTTTTGGTCAATTGTTCATCAAAATATTTTTTACTTCCTAGATTTCAGTGTGTGCTTGAATAAATTCCCAATGTCATTTGCTGAAAATCACAAACTGTATTTTATGATCCCTTGAAAATGAAAAATGCATGGGTGTGTGAATGCGGCAAACCCATACTTCATCATTTTCAACCATTAAGCTTTTGCTGCAGAGGTTTTTCCTAGGCAGAGTGGTAGAATTTTAACTTTCTACTCAAGAATATTGATTTAACAAAGAGGGAGGGAGGCTGGCAATTCTTGTCAGGTCTTTTCACTTGAAGACTGATCACTTCCTGGTGGCAATCCCCCAGAGCCTCGCATGTCTGGACTTATTTATATAAGCAAACGCACTGTCACAAGACGGCAGCTGTAGTCATGCCTACTATTTTGTTAACACAATTACTCCGGCTATATCTACACAATCAAAATTAAAATGGGGAGTTTAGATAATAATTGAGGTTTAAACTATATCATTAAAAACCAAGGACTTATACTTAAGTCATATGGGGTTGTAGCATTGATCAACTTCATCTAAATGGTTTTCAAGCTCTTCTTGGCCTATTCTGATTTTAACTAAATGTGCTTTTAACAATAATTAACAGTCAGAGGTTCTGAAAAGAAAATGGGTAGTAGGCAGTTAGCATGATAATTGTACAAGGTATAAATCATGCTATTTGGTGTTAAGGATAGTAGTAGATTTAATGAAATATTCATAAATATTTCCTGATCAATTTGTTTCTAGAGTCTTTTCTTATAGAGTTAAACTTACAAGGAAGACTCAGAAATGCAAAATATACACAATTAGACAAGTGTCTTAAAAGTTCATTTGGCTGAGTGATTCTGATAAGGCAGAAAAATGACCACTACTATGTTTTTCTGTGGGTTAAGATTAAAAGCAAACTGGGAAGGAACAATAGAACCTCATTTATAATGAAATATATCAAAACAATAGGAAAGCAAGACAAGTAGTAAAACATAAGACTGCTTAATGCTCCAGAAAAAGATAAGGCAGGTTGGGAATTTTTCTCCTTGCTTGTATAGATCACCATATATCACACAATAAGAAATCTGCTGGGGATACAATAATAGAGAGAAACCAGTCAAGTCTACCTTTTGTCGCAGGGATATAACAAATGAACCTTTATTGTCTTCTCCCTTCAAGGTGGTCCAGGAATAATAGTATAGTAAAAGCATGGCAAGACTGATGACACATCATTTTTCTCCACTTGGAGGGGGAAGAGAAAGAAATCCGTTTAATTAGTGTATTTTAACAATGCAGCATTTTTATATCAGAAGGCTCTTGGGCTCTATGGCCCCAGCACAACACAAATAGGAATTTAGCTGGCAGCTACCCTGTGAATTTTGGCTTCACGAAAAGCTGATCTGGATAACTTGAGATAAAAGGTGGGTTTTCCCTAAGAGAATTGAAGGATAGGTAAATTTATGAAGAGGGTTACCTTTGGTTCAGGCAAAGCTGTCCCTTGTGGAACGCAGACAGCTTTCAACATGTCTGGGTAAGATATTTGAATCACGGTGCCTATTATTTGTGAGGTTTTCTGCAAGTTGCTTATCTTTTTTTGAGATTCTGTTTTCTCATAAAAGAGGACATTACAAGATTATTGTGAGGCTCAGATATAACTTACCTTATTCTATAAATTAATCTATTATTTTATAAATTAATCTATTCTAGGTACAGAATGTCCAGAATCTTAGTAATAAGTGAGTATCAAAGAGCTAAAATAGATTGAAATAGATGATGATGATAGATGTATAGACAGATGATATATGCATATAGATCAATAAATAGACCCTAGAGGCTATGAAATTTTTCCTTGCAATTTAAAATTGTTAACTCAATTTAAAAATACTACCATAAATAACTTAAGTGCGCTGTTCAATGGCATTATCTTATTAACGCACACACATAGTTTTCCATCTCAAATTACATACTGTGTTTTCATATATTAGATATCCCTCCAGGAAAGAAGGCCTATATTTCAGGAAAGATAGGATGTGTTAAAGGCAGCCATTTGTATGTTTTACTGAAAGAATAATCTTTAGCTTGTCCTAACTCTGTTCAAAGGCCTGAAGTTTAATGAGAAAAACTCAACCAGTGCAAATTACAGCTTGTAGTTTGCAGGCGTTTGTGCAGTTTAACTCTTCTAGGTACTCTTTTTCCTCTATGTTGATAGCCACTAGATAAATGTCATTAAGTTATGTGGCAACTACTCAGGCTGTATCAATGGACAAATTACCCATGTCCATTGTTTACCCTTTAAGACACGTTAGAAACTGACATTTGCACCAGTGTTTTCTTCCTCTGTCTCACTTTTCTCTGTTTCTTTCACCTCCTCTGCTCCCCAGTATCTTAAACCAGAACCCAGTGACCAGTGCGGTGCTTCACACCCATAATCCTAGCACTCTGGGAGGTCTAGGGGGTGGCTTGATTGAGCTCAGGAGTTCAAGACAAGCCTGATCCAGAGTGAGACCACATGCCTACTGCAAATAGAAAAATTAGCCAGGCTGGTGGCCCACACCTGTATTCCCAACTACTATGGAGGCTAAGGCAAGAGGGTCACTCAAGCACAAGAATTTAAGGTTGCTATGAGTTACAATGACACTACAGCATTCTACTCAGCATGACAGAATGAGACTCTGTCTCAAAAACAAAAACAAAATAAAAACCAGAACCTGGCAATGCTATGCATTATTTGTTCTCCAAGGAATAGCCAACAAACACATTTGGGTGATAAGAACTTCAGCCCAAGTTCAAGATGTGGCATTCACCAACCAAGATGACCTTTGTGACTTGGAGCAGGGTCCTTACTGTCACCTCCAACATTATCAAATGTCTCTCAGCAAGAGTTTATGGCTTTTTACCATTTCAGTTTTCTCCAGTAGAAGGGTACAACTCCAAGGCCTTGTCCCTTTTAGTCTGTACTAGCCCACACTAATTGACCAAACCTTCCTGGCTGATAAATGAATATCCCAAAGATGTGCGCTCTTCTCTGCACAAAATGGTGAGTGAGGTGTATCAGGACAAAACCCACATACAGTCCTTGGAATTGTATCCTGAATTTTCTGTAAGGATAAGGAAGTAATGAATAATTTGCAACAGAAAGAGAATGTTAAATTTGTCTTGGGCCTTCATTAATGTTCAATATGGATCAACATATCATTTCTGAAAACAAAGGGCATTTTTTTTGTTTAGATGGAATGCTTTCAGGAAATGCAAGGCCCCCACTCAGGGAATGAAAGAAGCTTCTGAGTACAGGCTTCATTTAGGAACTTCAGCAGGTGCTAAATCTTCAGTCAGGGCTTCAAGGCACTGCTGATAATTTATCCATCTGCCTTGAATTTAAATGCCGAGACATTTTCATTATATGTTAAAGAAAACAAAATACAACATTGTGAACACAAGTTTGCTGTGTTTAACTATGTTCCTGATCGTCTATGCAGCCCAAATATTTTCCACATGAAAAACTACTGACATCTACTCTTCACCTGAGAGCATGTTGTGGGGTAAATTTGTGAGATTAATGAAAAAGTCTGTTATAGAATTTTAATATTTATTTAAGGATTTAAACTTAACCAATAGAAACATAAATCATTTACAAAAAATACTATTCTCAGTGCACAAATATGACTCTTGTCTCCACTCTGTAATCCTTACTATTAGATTTCTTATCAAAATCATTTTCAACATTGATTTGTATTGATGCCCTTCATAAAGAGCATCACACCCTTAAAATATCTGCATCATACAAACATGCTAAAGGTAATGTAACAGGGCAAACTGTGAGAAATATACATTTTGTCATAACTGTGGATGGTTTTAGAAATATCACCTCCCTTGGAGGTTATAAAGGAGAAAAATATATTCTAAGGCATTTGGCATAACTGTCAATTTCTTTGAATATAGAAGTAAAACTCTGTTTATGAATTTATTTGATTTCATAGAACATGCAAAAATTTCTTGATTGCTATAGAGTTTTCAGAGCAAACTGACAATGGATCTGCACAAATTCTTTTGTGTCCAAAAATAAATAAATAAATAAAAAGACAATGCTAAGATTGAAATACTAAAGAATTGTGTATTAGCTATGATGTTCTGATGTGGACTACAGCAAGTACTTGTCACTTGGTATGCATTCCACTTATGTATAAGTATAGTATTAATACATTACTGATAGAACCGTCAGTATCCCTTATTCTCTTCCCACGATACATCTTCTCTTTCACTCTTGGTAGAGTGCAGTGGCATTTTGATAGCTCACTGTCTTCAAACTCCTGGGCACAAGTGACTCTCTTGCCTCAGCCTCCCAAGTAGCTGGGGCTTGGGTAATTTTATTATTTATTTATTTATTTGTATTTATTTTGTTTTTGAGACCATTTCACTCTGTCGCACTTGGCACAGTGCTGGGACATCATAGCTCACAGCAACCTCAAACTCTTGGACTCAGGAGATCCTCTTCCCTTAGCCTCCAGAGAAGCTACAACTACAGATGACCACCACACGCCCAGCTAGTTTTTTTTTTGTTGTTGTTTGTTTGTTTCTATTTTTAGTAGAGATAGGATCTCACTCTTGGTCAGGCTGTTATCAAACTTGTGAGATCAAGTGATCCTCCTGCCTCAGCCTCCCAGAGTGCTAGAATTATAGGCGTAAGCCATGGCTCATGGCCCATAGGGGTGTTAAAATTTGGTCAAACTTTTTCTATCCAGAGAATCAGGAATGTAGAGTTTTCTTTTTGCAGAATAGATTTGGTGAATGGCCATTGGTCAGAAAAAGTCCAAATTGCACATCATTCAGTGTGCCATGACCTGGTTGGTCAATAACAGTGCAACTACAAAAGCACAGACACTTTTCCAAAGGTGCTTAAAGAGTATTTCCTTTTAGTCCATATGGGAGTGTGAGTGAGATCCTGAGGAGTCACCAGTGAAACACACAAGGAAACCGCAATGGAAAGGGGATCAGCTATTTTTATCTCCATAAAAAATGCTTATTTCTTTATAGCTGTCTTCCCATGAATCAAACTCTGGCCATTTGCTCATGCAAAGGCTGCCTCCCTAAGTAGTGCTGCCTATCACTGTAATTGAAACCAGATGTCTTTCTTTTAGATTTCTTTGCATTACTGAGCATATCCCATAAAATAATTGAATGGATACATTAATTCAGAGAGATCTTTGCCCTTTAACTTCATATATAACTGTTTTTATAACATACTGAATAAAAATCCTTATATTTTTACAATGGTATTATTTGCAGCAAATCTTCACATACTCTCCCTGTCCATAGTATCATCTTCCTAGTGAGTTTTAAAGGAAGTAAACAAAAGGAAACGCAAATGTTCACCATAGAATCTTCAGGATTTATACCAATCTCCTCTTTTCTTTCACTTTGGGTATGTCATTCAGGGAATGACTGTGAGACAAGGATCTGGATAAAATGTGAGACAGCAGTCCTAGTTTTGACACAGAGTTTTGCTAACAGGAACTCCTGTTTTATCTAAAGAGGAGGCAAAGAAAAGTTCCCAAGTTTATCTGTAGATACTATGATTCAGTTTTCTCTGTGTGTGATTTTGACTGTGTTGTAATCAGAGTAGTGACTCTTCTCCCCAAAGATACCCCTGGTCCTCCCCCAAAATACCCATGGCTCCTTCCCCAGAACTCCAGAATGTTAGACTACATTGCAAAGATATTTAAAATTACAAAAGATATTAAAATGTCTAATCATTGAATTTTAGTGGGGAGATTTTCCTGAATTATCCAGGTGGGCCAAGTATAATCACCCGAGTGTTTCACAGAAGAGGCATGTATAAAAAGAGGTCAGAAGAATAACGTGAGAAAGACCAGGTCCGCATCAATATTGTTTTGGTTTTTTTTTAAGCCACAAGTCAAGGAATGTGGGAAACCTCTAGAAGCTGGAAAAAGCAAGAAAATTGATTCTTCTTTAGAGCTTCCAGAAAAGAAAGCACCTTGACTTTAATCCTATAAAATGATTTCATAATTCTGATTTCCAGAACTGTAAAATAATAAATTCAGGTTATCTTAATTCACTAAGATTGCAGTATGCTCTTATGGCAGCAATAGGAAACAAATCCAGTTTTCCTGTTAGTGCTAATATTTTCACGGTTTTGTGTTCCTCCTTGTTTGCACGGGGGTTGGGTGGGGGGTCAAACAGACTATGCTAATGCCACAGTTGTAGGCATGGAGGGAGGGTTTCAAAATGAAATACAATGTTGGCTTAGAAGAGCATCGTGTCACAAAAAAACGGTCTCCTTAAATTTTCTCCATTTTTATGTCCCTTTGCAAGGTTAACTATGGCAATAGATTGGTATCATATAAAATATTACCTAACATTGATTTAAACTAATAAAATAGTCTCATTCCAAAGGTATTATCTTAGTAAGTTTTTCTTTTCATAAAATAAAATGATAGTCTATTTCAATGTCCCATTTAACTAAAGTTAGATTAAATGCCATTCAGAACTCTTTCTCGATTATAAATTCAGCTACTGAATGTGTGTATGTTTTCCATGAAAATCTTCATTTATTTTCTATGAGTCATTTTTCTTGTAACCACCTCTCACTTTGTGCATTACATTCCTTTCCATTTTTGTTCTCACCAAATCCTGAAAGAGTAGACTCCACTCTTCCTACTGTTCAGTTAACTGACTTTGTTTGGAAGCTGCATATGGTTTACTGCTCTTAGTTTAAACATGTGAAGTCTTTTATCTTAAGAGAGATGTACTTAGCCTGAAGATTTTGCACTTTTAATCACTGAAAATCTGAATTATAGGATTGGGAGGAAATTCAGACTTCTCTGATTTCTCTTCATGTAGACATTTACATTAAGGTGCATGGAAGATAGTGCCTTTTTCTTTTTTTCTTTTGCCTTTTCCAGTTGTCCTGGGAAGACATGTTCATAGCACATTAAAATAATGTAAAGCTGTGTTTCAAATCATGACACTGTGTTTTGTTATCTCTAACCCAAGTCCCTCCTGATCCATTTCAAATCCACTTCCTATTCTGGTCTTGGTAGTAACAGCTCTGTATCTTCTGAGTCATCCTTCTTTTTATACTTGAAATCTTCTTAAGTCATCACTGTTAGTTAGCTATAGTTTTGTTCTTTCCAGGCTTAAAAGAAGCTAAAGTGTTTTCTCAAATGGTAAGAGAAATTTAACAATTAATCACTCATTGCTCTCTATTGGATGCACTTTACAGATCAGTTGTGGAACCCAAACCAGGTACTCTATCCCAATTCAACTGTGATCATCGGGAACAAGTGGTATTAAGATGTCTCAGTGAATGTTATCTGTATCATTGTCATTTTTTTTTACGATATTACAACATTGAAGACATATTTAATCCTCCAATCCTCCATACCCTGATTTTCTTTCTTTCTTTCTCTCTTTTTTTTTTTAATTTTTGAGACATAGTCTCAAGCGGTCACTCTGGGTAGAGTGTCGTGGCGTCATAGCTCACAGCAACCTCAAACTTGGGCTCAAGTGATCCTCTTGCCTCAGTTTTTCTATTTTTAGTAGACACGGGGGTCTTGCTTTTGTTCAGGCTGGTCTGGAACTCATGAGCTCAAGCAATCCACCCGCCTCGGCTTCCTAGAGTGCTAGGATTATAGGAGTGAGTCACTGTGCCTGGTCTATAGCCTGATTTTCTAAACAATTAGAACGGAAGTATATTTCTATCCAGAAATTAGTTGATTTTCCCTCTGTTGAAGGAGAAATATACATATAGTTGAAAGACTAATGAACTGAAAATCAGGAAACAAGTTCTTTATAAGACCTATCTTGTGGCTGGGGCTTAGTATATCTATACTCTTAAACCACTGAACTAGATAGATTTATTGTCCTGTGCCCCTGGGATGTGTTTAGGTTAATTAATGTATATTTACTAAATGTGTAACTCATGTCTAAAAACATTTCACTGCTTATTGTGAGGTGCTGCTGAATTTTATTTCACCCGGAAAATTTCAATAGTTTATTAAAACTAGTGAAACTGGTGGAAAAACCTACATAGCAATAATTTTCAATATTTTCTCCAGGGTGGTAGTTAAGATAACAAGCATGTAATTTTTAAAGTTATTATTCCTGTAACTTTGAGACAGATTTTGAGTTTATTAGTTCACAGATGACGGTATGTACATGTAATACACATGAACAAACTGTCATTGAAAAATTAACTACACTTAGGAAAAAATGAAAATAACTTACTATCAGACATAATCTTTAATTATAAAATGTTACATAATCTTTAAAAGAAACTTGAAAAACACTTCAGAATAAGCAGAAGTATTTAACATATAATTCTAAAATGATTAATGCAACACTGAAGTGTCTGAATATTTTAACAGCAATTTTATAAACATATTAAATATATCTGTTGAGTATAAGAAAAGATAACTAATGAATTTTACAGTGGAGGGTAACACATTTTTATTGCAAATTTATCTGTACTCATGCACTATGTTTGAAATTATTGTATCTTATATCCTGGAGGTACTTTAAGAAATTCCTACTTCAATGGAATTATATTACATAACGTGAAATTGAGAAATCTCAGTATCATTAAGCATAGTCAAAATCAATACAAGTTCAGTATAGTCAAAGTCTTCCCATTCACAATGCTCTATCTTCAGTTTTATTCTAGTTATGAAAATACTGCTAAGTTTGTAATTAATGGTTATGTCTTGAAGTAACTTAAGTTTTATCTTTTAAATGTTTTTTACTATATTTTTCTTTCTTCAATATTGCTTTTATATACATAAATATGTTTTGCTATCTTTAGAGATGGGTATATCGTGGTGGTTTTCAAAAAGTAGTTAAAATTGGCTCCAAATACAAATCAGAATATAACTTCCTTCTAGGAAAGTTGTCTCTCTCAGTAATAGCAATCCCTTTAAAAGAGAAGACCCTGAAGGCTAAGTAGGAGTAATTGAAGAATAAGGAAATGTTTTTAACTATTAAAAAGTATCAATGTACTCGTACTTCTATGAAACCAATTTATATTTACTTACACTTTCTTATGAAAGTTAGATCACAACTATAGACCAGGATGAAGGAGAGAAATGGAGTGGGAAGGGAGGGGAGGGTGGAGATTTGATAGAGGGAGGGTAAGAGGCAGGACCACACCTATGGAGCATATTGCAAGGGTACAAGTCAAATCTAGCAAGTATAGAACATAAATGTCTTAACACAATAATCAAGTAAATGAGGCAAAAGCTATATTAATTAGTTTGATGTAAGCACTCCAAATTGTATTAAAAAAAAATCAACACATTGTACCTCACATATGCATAAAAAAATTCAAAAAAAAATTTACTTCTGGCTTATAAGATTTAATTAAACGTGGTTTGCACCTCTTCGACTATTTGTACTCAATATTCAAATTTTCACCATTTATTCTCCTAACAATAGTGTATGAACAAAAAAAAAATGTATCCTTCTTTAAATCAGAGAATTAAGATACAATGAGAACATGTACATAAGTAGAGTAATGCACTTCCTTTGGCTAATGGTGTCTATATAACCTTTATTCTCTTCTAATACCTCATAGATTAAGACTTTTTTTGTTGTTGTTGTTCTCAAATGCAATTGTCACAGGAATTTGGCCAGTACAATGTATTAACATCCCAATGATGAAGCAGCCACTGACAAATTCGAAAGACTTTGTTCCAGGAAATATAGTTGAATAAGATGTGACCATCCTTCTGTACTCCAAGTTTGCATGAAATTTGTTCCAGGAAAAATGCATTCACCTGCAATGGTGTCTGTCAGAGTCTTCCCATGGGAAGCACAGATTCTCAGTGACATTCTGATACATGGGGAGACATGGAGGTGGATTGCAGTCAGGCCTTGAACTTCAAATTAATGGACAATGCCTCTGTAGAGCTACCAACTAATTTTTTCCCTGCAGGAATAACTTGTAGACTGACAGGCCAATATCATCCATTATTTTTAATTGGAGAGAAAAATGACACTGTTAGAGGGACACACCACATGTCCATGGCCTCACTTTGTGATGGGTATGAAATGTGCTAGCAAAGTGGACTTTCATTGGTATTCAGTTCCCTTTCACACCAATGGTAAGAGGTGAGGGGAGAAATGTCTATATGTCAGATAGTCAGTGAGAAGGAGACTGCTTTTTTCAGCAGAAGTAATTAGGTGGACCTTTCTCAACCCCGAAATAGGCAGTAAAGGCTCCTCCCAGGTAACCCTGCCCTTTGTTCTGTTTTCAAGATTCTCAGAGTGATGTGTATTCTCAAAAAGAAGCTTTCTCCTCTGTAATTAAATATTTATCACAGTGAGAAGCTAGCAGTGGGACTAAGTGTCTCCAATTAACCACAACAGAGGGTTATTAGTGCCTACAGGACAAGTGTCAATATTTTAAAAGGGAGGGGAAGGTCAGAGCATTGAGGTGGCCAATATTCACTTTACCCAACAAGCCCATTTTTGCAAACGACATAGTTCCTTGGTAAACCTTAGCACTTGCTAGCCTTCTACTCCACCAGCAAGCTTTTGGCAGGGAGCCTGTCTCTGTCAATGAAAAG
Source organism: Loris lydekkerianus (assembly GCA_963574355.1). NCBI lineage: Eukaryota > Metazoa > Chordata > Mammalia > Primates > Lorisidae > Loris > Loris lydekkerianus. The sequence continues at coordinate 26,906 of CAUYPK010079633.1, read as the reverse complement.
GTAACTGGTAGGTAAACTCTCTTGGTTTCCAGATAGTCTGGTGAGTAAAGGAAGCCTTCTAAAATGAGAGTGATGATTTTTAATGCTATAGTATTTAGAAGAATTGTTCACCAAGAAACAAAATGGGCTTAATTTCTAGGCAAAGACAAGCTCCTTGAAAGTAAGGGCTGTATATAGCTTACCTCATGTACTCCATGCCTAGATGAACACAAGATTTTCCTGGATTGATGATGGGGAGAGTACACTTCGTCATCTGAGTCAAAGAAAAGGCAATGCTCAGTTTCAGAAAAATACCATCTTTACATATTCTTCAAGAAGACAAAAATAAAGTAAGTGTGACAAAATGTCTAGATATTGCCCAGGAGAGGGAAAACATAGTACAGCATAACCCCTACAAAAGAAGTACTGACATAGTCATATTCCATCCCAGAATTAAGGCCCTCATAAAACAACTGCATTTATCTGATATAAAGACAATAAAAACTCACATCTTCAGTGAGAAAGCCAGATGTTTCAAACACCAAAATTTTATACATTGGATTGTATAGTACGATTGTTTGATACTGTATAAGCAGCTCTGTTTAGCTTGAGTCATGGTGTTTTTTCACCCATGAACATGAGAATAACATCCTTGACCTCACAGAGATAGTACAGCATAAGTAACAAGGTAGTGTCTGTGATCTCCACTAGGACCGTGCCTGAGGGAGGCATATGGGCATCCAGTGATGACATGTTAACTGTCCTCTTTCCCTTAGCTCAGATCTGCTTGCATAGATTACTAGCTTATTATAACTATTTACTTTTAGAGATGGCTAACATAAATGATCGATTACTCTGTCTTCTAATTGCCAAAATACCAGCATGTCAGCTTGTATTCATGTGATAACTCGACAGACATTTTCTCAATTTCCTGGACCTTTGTGTATAATATTAGGCCTAGCAATGAACAATCCAAATTTAAAAACTCACATTTTAATAATAGCAATATCTAATATTTATGCATGGCCAGGCTCTATATGGATGGCCAGAAAACTTTACATACTTTAAACTAATAATCTTTAAAAGAAAACTGAATGCACCAGACCCTTTGTTTACTATGACAATCTCATGATCCACATCAGAAATTCTTAGCTGACAAACCCACAAGAATTAATCTTTTCAATATCTCTTGAAGTAGGCTTGATGTTTCTTGGCAAAATTTTTATGTTATAACTTAGGGTTAATTTTGTTAAGACTTAACAGAGTGTTAATTTGTCTTCCTGGCATACAGAGAAAATTAGAAGACTTTCATAGACTCTTGAGGAAGTTCGTTTCTGTTTACCTTCATGTTTGTGTATTTTTTACAAGAAAGGTGGCAACTCCTGGCTGTGTTGTCTAACTATGTCCCCAGATGGAAATTTTCGATATAGAACTATTATGCCTATTTGATAATTGGGCATTAAATATGTTACTATCAAAATATATTAAATAATTGTGTTAGACGTGCCGGTTGATGTTAATCTATACCACAGTGTCAGTTATTATTTATTCTCAGTTGCTAGTGTTGTTTCTGAGGAATGCTCATTCATTCAGGGTACAATTCCATATGCCTAGGGCAAAGACTACCCCAAACTACACAACTGTTTGTCTATTCCAGACCTGTTTACCAAGAAATGTGACTACATTTGCTAACATTTTCAATGAGTGTTCTTTTCTTATCATGTACTCCGTCTCTTTCTTTAACCCTGGAGTGTTTATTATAAACATTGACAAAAAGAGAAATAAATCAAAACAGAATAGAGCAAAACAAAGAAAGAAATCCCAGGATCAAATGAATAGCTAAATAGATGTAAGTTAGTTTGCAACATAAATAAATATATGTTTTCTTCTTATGATTACTCATCAAATTTTTATCTCCTTTCTTTGTGTAAATAGCACCACAGCTACTATGGTTATGAAAAAAAATTAACATTTGTCCTGTTTAGGTGCCATTACAATGCTTAAAATACTTCCGCAAATACTGCTATATATGTGCATCATTGACCAAGGAATCAGTGAGAAAAAGAGGTGGAAGTATAACTTGACCACTGCATTCAGTAAACACAGCAGACAAACAACAGATGCATCACAGAGTCTGAAATGGCTCCTTATCAGTTCTGAGTTCCTGTGATTCTTGGAACAGTAGATAAGATCAAGGTTGAGACCTTGCTCAAGGAAGAGTGTGCAAGTAAAATACATTTAATTAAGAATAGTCCTGAAGTCACAATACATTCCACGTAAATAAAGGGTCATTAATCAAACAAGATTATGTAGCATTTCATGGAGTATATAAATTGAACCTGAGTTACAAATATTTATCACTCTGAAATGCTGTGGGTTGGAATAAATGTGTAATATTTCACACATTCCCTAGTCATTTGAAAATGTGAAGGATTTGTATGAGTTACAAGATGAACTCTCAGGCACTTCACTTAGGAACAAACTACAGTTACTGTCCGATCATTTATACGGCATCTCTCTCATTCTGCACTTTCCAGAAGTTCTTTGTATTCATTGTGCCTAAAGACAATTTTTGAGGCAAGTAACAACATTTAAACATACAGGCAGAATCAAATTCACATGAGCAAAAAGAATAGCTGAAAGACCCTGGAAGAATGTGAAATGTGGAAATTGTGTATGTATGTGTATGTCCTCAGAGTGGGTGGCCTCATCATAAGCCATGCAAGACCAGCATAAGCCAGTTTCCAAAGATCAATGCTAAGACTGTGGCCATCCATCATCTCTAACTTGGGCAGGATGCAATCAATGGCAATCCATCTCTTTCCCATTGGATAATTGATTTTTTTTTAAAAAAAATTGTAGGATTGATATTTTTTCATTTTAAGAAACTGTCATTGCATAATACAGTAATCTTAAGGGTTGAGAGAAAGGAGTTTAGTTGTTTCAATAAAACTCTAATAGCATTAGATTTAATAATACTCTTATCCATAGGTTAGCTCCAGGAAAAATTATGAAGCTTCTACCTTCAATACTTTTCTATGTTCTAATTTTGGCTATTTTCTCTGCCTTAGGGACTGTACATAATGCTTTTTAAGTACTGACCAAAGTTTTCCACTAGTGTAGATCAATTTACTTTGAATTGTTTTCTATTAAATATGCTACTAATCCTGGGACTTCACAGAGGTGAAGACTTCACAGAGGTCTTTTTAAAAAATGAAAAGTTTTGTTACCCTTTTGTGGCAATCATAAGTGATAAAACATATTTTTGAGTGAAAACTTTCAAAAATGTACTAAAGCTATACTACCATATGAAGCTTCTAATTTTCTCTTTCCAGCACCTAAAAGCAAAGTTCACACTCATGTGTTCATTCATTCAAGAGATATTGAATATCTTCAGTGTGCTATGTACTGTTCAATGCACTGGATATATGTTAATTAAAAAAAAAAAAATCACTAAGTCTCTTGCTTAAGGAACCTACATTGCAATGGAAAGAAAAACAAGCAAAAAAAAAAGTACATTGATAACTTCTAGTATTAATATGTTCTATTGAATATAAATAGTCTAACTTCAAAGTTGCCAGAGATTGCCCTTGTTAGAGTTACTTCAATTGGTGGAGAAGATATCATATAAAAGAAATAGAATGTTCTGAGGTATTACAAAGGAAATAGAAAGGGCACAGGAAAGAGATGGGCTGCATAAATTATATATCTTGGAAAGAAAGTCAATACAAACAAAGAAACAGAGTTCAGTTAATGACATCTAGCACGGTACCCCCAATAGACAAACACCATTGCCACCTTCCTGACAATATCTCTCCTGAGAAACTGAGACCATTAACAAAATCTTGTTCATGGAAGACTGATGCCGTCTGATGAGTTTTGCGTAATAAACTCCAATTTCTGGAAAATTTATTCAGCAGATGTTGATTTGCACCAAGAACCCAAAATGAACTCTTACAGGACAATCAAAAATTCAGTCTTAATGACCTTGTAAAGTTGTAAATATATTGATTGACTTTAGTCTTTAACTAGACAAGAGAAATTTTCTAAGATAACTTCTTAGAATATAGAACTATGGAAATATTTGCATATAATTTTCCTTGCCTATGGGTCATTACAAAAGTTTTGAGACAGACTGTGTTACTGTCCATTATTTCACTTCCAAGAAATGTGGTCGACAGCATCTTTTCTGATTCACCTGTGCAAGTTTCAACTTGCTTGGCTTATTGATGTTTCTGGGAGGGGTTCATTTGTTTCTATACATGCAGATTTCACGTTTCTTTACTTTTATTTATCTCAAAACTTTTGTAATGACCCATGTGATATCAGCTTTGGGGATTAATGTTATGCTGACATTAAGGAATGGTTAGAAAATTTTATTTTCTTCTCTGTTTTGTGCAAATGTTTGGATAGGATTTTTCTTATTTCTTCCACACATATTTTCTGGAATGAACCTATGAAAGTATTTTCTTTCTGAGAAATTTTTTGATAATTTCAATTCAGTTTTTTGAAGGAATATAGGGATATTCAGATCTACTATTTTTTATAACGTCAGAGACATTAAGTTGTATTGTTAAAGGGATTATTCCATTTTATTTAGATAGTTGTATCATGAAGAATTCAAGCAAATCAGCAAAGAAAATTGATTCATTAAAATGTGAGCCAAAGACATGACATAAACTTAAGCATTTGAAAAGTATATGGACAAATGGCAAACAAACACATGAAAAATGCCTAATGTCACTAATAATTAGGGAAATGCCAAGTTAAAACACACAAAAAAAATCATCTCACACAGTTAGAATAGCTTTTATTAAAAAGTCCACAAACAACAGATGCTGGCATGGATACAGAAAGAAAGGAACATTTATACACTGTTGATAGAACTTTAAATTAGTACAACCTCTATGGAAAGCAGTATAGATATTCCTCAAAGAACTGAAAGTAGACCTACCATTTGATCTAGTAATCCCACTACTGGGTATTTCCCAAAGGGAAAAAAAAACTTCATCAAAAGAGACCAGTCCATGAATGTTTACTGCAGTACAATTCACAATTACAAAGATGTGAAATCAATCCAAGTGCCCATCATTTATTTCATAAATGGATGAACAAAATGTGGTATATGTATACTATAGAATACTACTTAGCCATGAAGAGGAATGCCTTTTGCAACAATTTGGATGGAATTGGAGAAAATTATCTGAAGTGAAGTATCTAAAGAATTGAAAAAAGAATGTACTCAAATTAGTGATGTGCACACATATACACAGAGGCAAGTAAAACTCAGTGGAAATTAACTAGAGGGGAGGAGGAATGAGGGGATGAGTAAAAACCTACCTAACAAATAATATGTACATTATCTGGGTGATGGACACACTGATAACCCTGACTCAAGCATAATAAAATCAATATATGTAATAAAAAACAATTTGTACATCCATAATATTTTGAAATAAAAATCAAACTAACTACATAAATGACTTAGTTAAATTAAAAAGCCCTGCACAAGAAATAATCAACAGAGCAAATAGATAACCTAAAGAATGAGAGAAAATATTTGCACATTATACATCTAATAAAGGGCTAATACTACATATTCAGAATCTACAAAGAACTCAAGTAAATAAGCAATAAAAGAACAAGAAACTCTATTGAAAAGTAGGCAAAAGACATGAACAAAAGTTTTTCAAAAGTAGATAGAAAAATGGTCAATGTGAAAAAATGCTCAATATCACTAATCATTAGGGAAATGCAAATTAAAATCACATTGAGATAACACCTTAGCCCATTTAAATATTAAAAATTCCAAAAACAATAGATTCTGGTGTGGATACATAAAGAAATGAACTCTTATACACTGTTGATGGAACTGCAAATTAACATAACCTCTATGGAAAACAGTATAGAGATCCCTCCAAGAGCTATTGATAAAAATCGACTTACTATTCAATTCATCAATCCCACTACTGTGTATCTACCCAAAGGAAAAGGAATAATTTGACCAAAAAGACACTTGCATTGGAATGTTTATTGCAGTACAACTCACAATTATAAAGGTATGGAATCAATCTAAATGCCCATCAGTAATGAGTGGATAAAAGAAAATGTGTGATATGTATGTATGATACATACACACACATACATACACACACACGCACACAAACACCATGAAGTACTACTCAAACATAAAAATGAATGAAATAATATCATTTACAGCAACTTGGATGAAATTGGAGATCATTATCCTAATTGAAGTATCTCAAAAATAGAAAGACAAATACCATATATTCTCAAGAAGTAGGAGCTAAACAATGGGTGCATATGGGCACAAAATGACATAAAGAACATGGAAATCAAGATGAGGAGAAGGTGGAAGGAGAATGAGGGATGGAAACTTACCTACTGGGTACAGTGAACCTTGTCCTGTGTTCTGAACACATTGACATCCCTGACCCCAGCATTATGGAGTATATCCATATGACAAAAATTTTAGTACACCTTTAATATTTTAAAATTATAAAAAAGAAAAGTTTGGGCTTTATTGTCTCTTCTTTATTATTTTTCTGGCTTCTGTTCTATTGATGTCTGTATGTTATTATTTCTTTTCGGTGTGAGTTAAATTTGCTCTCCTTCATTTATTTTACTAGTTTGACAATTTATAACATTCATATAAAATTTTCCTCTTTTCTGATACAAATATTTAAACACATAAATATTTTTCTAAACATTACTAAAACTGCATAACTTTCCTTTATTATTTGAAGTGAAATTAATGTCCCTGTGATTTCTGCTTTCACACAAGTACTTAAAATTATGTTGTCCAATTTCTTGACATTGGTGATTTTTCAGAAATCTTATTGTTGTTGATTTCAACTTTAATTCTAAACTGTCAGAAAACATGCCGTGTAAGTTTATAGTATTTGAAAATTATACAATATCCAACATCCAATTTGTCCTGGTAAATATTCCACAAAGAAACAAATGTGTATTTAGCTATAATGGGATTTCTTGTTCTATAAATGTCAGTTAGGTCAAGTTGGTTGACACTTTTGTTTGATCTTTATTATCATTTATACCTTTAATGATTTTTATGTGTAAATTACTTAGGAAGGATCTTAAAATCTCCACCTATATTTGTAGATTCACCTTTCTACCATTTACATCTTCCATATTTTAAACTATATTTAAAATACCATTTATATATTATATTATATATATTTTTATATATTATTTTATATTTAAAATACCATTATTAGTTACATGAACATTTGTAATTGTTATAACTTTTGATAAATTAGCCCTTTTATCAATATGAATTATTCTACTCTAATCAATTAATTTCTCTTAAAATCTACTTTGAAACTAATATAGTGAATTCCTATTCTCATATTCTTCATGCTTAGGGTTTACATTATTTCTTCTTCATTTCTGTATATAAAATGCTTTTCTTTTTTTATTATTTTCTTTCTTTCTTTATTTTTATTTATTAAATCATAGCTGTGTACATCAATGCAATCATGGGGCCCCAGGCACTGGTTTTGTATACAATTTTAAATATTTTCATCAAATTGGTTAACATAGCCTTCCTGGCATTTTCTTAGTTATTGTGTTAAGACATTTATATTCTACATTTACTTAAGTTTTACTTGTACCCTTGTAAGATGCACTGTAGGTGTGGTCCCAACAATTACTTTCCCTTCACCCATCCTCCCCCATCCCCTCCCCTCCCTTTACCCTTTCCCCATTTTCTTAGGTTATAATTGGGTTATAACTTTCATATGAAAGCTATAAATTAGTAGGGCTGAGCACATTGAATACTTTTTCTTCCATTCTTGAGATACTTTGCTAAGAAGAATATATTCCAGCTTCATCCAAGTAAACATGAAAGAGGTAAAGTCTCCATCTTTCTTTAAGGCTGCATAATATTCCATGGTGTACATATACAAGTTATTAATCCATTCGTGGGTCGATGGCTTTTCTTTTTAGGAAGAATTTAGGTAGTCTTCTCCCCCCCCCCAATATACTCTGATATTATCCCTCATTTAATTGAAAATTTTATCCCAATTACTTCTAATGTAATTGGTTACATAATGTGTCTACAAACTTACTGTTTGTTTATTGTTCTAGCACTTTTCTTTTGTTCTTATATTCTTCCTTTCTCCCTTTCTTTATTAGCTTCAATTTCCTACTTTTAGCACATGACTTTATATCTTCTAATTTAGTTTGAGTTGATACATCTTTGTTTTATTGTGCCAGACATTTTTCTAGGGATAATATTCACTTCTTTTATTTAATACAGCCTACTTAGAATAAGTATTGCACCACTTTAAAAAACTTGCAAAAGTCTACCAACAGTGTAACACCATTTGTACCATTTCTTTGCTATTGATATGCATTCTTTCATCTCTACATGTATTATCACTTTTGTAATACAATGTTATTGTTGCCTTATATCATCATTTGTAATTATTAAAAATTAAGAAGAGAAGCTAGATATAATTCTATATTTATCAGAATGTTTGCAATTTCTACCTTTTTAAAATATAAATTGCAGCTGCCATGTAGTGTGAGTTTATTTCAACCTGACACTTCCTTTATTATACTCTTATAGATGACAAATTATTTTAGTTTTTGTATGTCAGAAAAATTTCTAAGTATGTTCTTGTGATTGGCAACCTTCCTTCTTCTAGTTCAATACTTTATAGACGTCTTTTCATTGTCTGCAGGACTTCATAGTTTCCAGTAAGTGGTTGATCATTATTAATATGATCATCCCTATCTATGTAATTCATCTGTTTTAAAATTTGTCTTGCTTTTAATATTTGTATCTTTATCTTTGTTTTGCAACAGTTTAACGATGACTTTGTGTTGTTTTTTTATGGAGATAATTAAATTTGTAGGTTGATGTTTATTAAAAAATTGAGAATGTTTCTGATCATTACTTTCAATAATATTTCAAAATACACACAAATTTTTTTAATGGTATGTAAATATATTTTCTGTGTCTCTTTTCATTGGGGGACTTTAAATACATATATTTAAATGAAATTCTGAAATTATTCTATGTATCACTGAGTCTCTGTTATTATCATTTTTCTTCAGGTTGAATAATTTTTTTTTTTTTTCAAATTAATACCCTTTTCTTCTGCCAGTAGTAAGCTGCGGATGTACACCTCACAGACCTCACAGAAACCTCATCAGAAAGTGGGAATTGGGCAGGAAAAGAACCTTAAAAGATCAGCAAGTTGCCAGCCCACAGACTGCAGAGAGCTCTCACAGCCAGATATGGTGGCCAGGGTGTCCCACGCACGAAGAAGCAAAGTTTCGAAATAATATTACATGTTCAAAGTTTTGTACTCATTCATGATTTCTACAGCACCAACTGTCCAAAGCACAATGAGATGGCACCGTTAGAGAAAGCTGTGTCAGACCCACAAAAGGGTAATAAGATGAGTTTCTATGGCTAAATCAGTAAAACATAATTTTCCTTCTTTCATTCCCTGGTCAACTCAACATAAGGGAAACATGATCCTTTCTGTAAGTGGTTGGGAGGAGGGTAGAGATAGAACAAAAATTTGATCTCAGAGATTTCACTATCTTAACTTAGTCATTTCTAATAAAAAGAAATTAAAAAATAATTGTCCAAAGATACCTTAAAACAGAAAACCTGAACAGCGTGGTTTTGTTAGGGGTTCTTTCTTGGTGGTGGTGGGGTGCTAACTCCTCCTGGGAGAACGTTTCTGGTTTTCCTGGCACTTAGTACAGAGCAGTGAGGTTTCCCAGAGTGGAGTCTTGCCCTGGGCTCTATTCGGTTCTCAGGAAAACCGTTTCCCTCCTCTAAGGAGAGAGCAATATGCATGAAGCGAGAAAGTGAGAAAGGGATTAGATCGCTGCTTAGCGCTGTGCAAGTATTAGGAGTGTTTTACACACGGTCTCTACAACAAAAGGTACTTACACCATGTGTACATCACAACATGCTTTTAAAGACATTCTGCTTTGTACTCATATTCCCTTAAAGGTTGTTCCCCAAAGTGCTCAGCCTCTAGGCCAGCTGGAATCTCTGGGAAGAGGCAGAGACAGCTTGGCAGAAAGACATGGGGCTGGGGTGAGAGGGGATTGGAGGAGGCAGCACAGGAGGAACCTGCCTTCCAGTTCACCATCAGCCCTCGGTTTGAAGGTCCGCGTCCGGCAGGCTGGCCGGCGCGGGCGGGCGGAGTCCGGGGCAGAGGGGAAGCGCAGCGGGCGGGACTGGGCTGCTCCGCGTCCCACCAGGTCCAGCAGTCTCCCCCCCCGCATCCTTTGTGTACAGATGTGCTCCTCTTCCGTACATTTCCGTTTATCTCCCAATTCATCAATCGTCCTTTCTAGCTCGCCTGCTGATCTCTCAGCAAACGCAGCAGGGATCTCTGCCTCCTTGAGTTTCTCGGAAAGAATCTTTATCTCTTTCTCATCTTCCTCTTCTTTCTGAGAACACTTTTCGTCAGCAGCACTCAAAAGTCTTCAGGTTCTGGTCGCTCAGACTGACTTGCTCATCCATCTGTCCACAACGGGACTCTGCCCGCTCAGCTCATTCCTCTGCAAGTTCCAGGTCTCCCTCAAAAATCATCAAGGTATGGGCCACCTCATCAGACTTCCCGTCTGCTTCTGCAGGGTGCTTGGCTTCTTTGAATTGCATTTCCCGGAGTTCCATCTTTTCTTTATCTTTTAAAGCCCAGTTGTCAATAACCTTCATACCTCTCTCATTGTTGTAGGCAGCTATTTCCGCTTTCTCCAGCTTTGCAGGGCAGGGGCCAGGGGCGCCTGAGCACCTTTCCTCCAGCTCTTCAACCAGCTAGACCTGTGGATCTAGGTGAGCGCCTCCCTCGGCCTGTTGGGCGCCGCCCCGCTTCCTGCACTTCCCGCTGGAGGCGCCCGGCTCTCTCCTCGGCACCCCCAGCCTGCTGCTGTAGAACTGGGTCTTGTTCACCGCCTGGACAATGGGGATCCCAGCCTCGGAGCCTACCCTCCTTTTGCTCGCGTTCCTGTTTTTGCTTCCTCTGCTAGGCCTTGCAGCTGCTCTTCACCTAAAACATTTTTGCATCTACTGAAACAATCATATGGTTTTTGTCCTTGATTCTGTTAAAGTGATACAATATGTTTATTAGTTTATATGTTAATCCAACTTTTCATCCCTGGGTTGAATATCCCCTGATCATAGTATAGGATCTTTTTTAATGTGCTGTTGAATTTGATTTACTAGGATTATGCTGAGAATTTGTGCATCTGTATGAAACAGAACATTACCTCTTCCAATCATACTTTAAGTATAATCTACCACAGATTACACTCTGAAAATTCAAATTAATTCCTTTTCTTAACTCAAATTAACACCTACTTTTCCAAATCCAGCACAATACAAATTCCCTCAAACTCTCCCTTGGTTCTGAACCCTTATAGCAGGCATCCTCAAACTTTTTAAACAAGGGGCCAATTCACTGTCCCTCAGACTGTTGGAGGGCCGAACTATAGTTAAAAACAAACAAACAAACAAACAAAAAAAACTATGAACAAATTCCTATGCACACTGCACATATCTTATTTTGAAGTAAAAAACAAAACGGGAACAAATACAATTCACACCACTTCATGTGGCCCATAGGCCGCAGTTTGAGGACGCCTGCTCTATAGCTTTCTAAAATGGTAATTATACTAACTCTACTCTGAGATTTTTAACGCTGCCTTTATTTACACTTTTTGAGTTGAATATCTCGCCATTCCTGCCATATCATGTTAACTAAGTGGAGAATACCGTATCCTTATCTCCAGCTCTAATGAGCATCAATATTGTTCTGTGGCGGGAGACTTCAGATAAGAGATCACTGAGGCCTGGAGTTGTTAAGAAGAAACTGGACATACACTGGGCCTCCAAAATTGGGCAGATTTGAAATATGCTGAGGAAAGAGAGTGCATTCCTGGAGAAATCATGTCTAGCTGTCTAGCAGTACAGAGGACGGCACACATTGTGTACGGTGGAGAAAAAAGTGATAGGAAGAAGGTCTGTATTAGTCAGTAGAAGGATACGTGCTTGTCCAGATAAGGTGAAATCTCATTAAAGTGAAAAGTAAGTATTTAATGCATCCAGGAGAATAAAGTTCAGGAGTTTTAATCTGGAGAGCAACATCATGACTGTGTTGCAAGAAGTTGCAGCAGTCTGCAAGAAGACACTGATGTAAACAAAAAGCCTGCTTCTTATTTAAAAGGCAATTTGTTATCTCAAATTTTGAATCAAGAACGTTTAAAATAATTATTTGTGGGTTTACCATCATCTATTTTCTTTCAGCCAATAATTTTTGATTTACCCTTACAATTTATTTTTATATGTCTTATAAAGTTATTTTTAACACACACTTTGTCCTTAGTGTTGTTAGTACCGAGCATTTGTGTAAGGGAAGAGTGCTAGAAAACAAAGATGATAATTTTATAAGTTAAATGTAGTTATTTCTTCCATATTCAATTTAGAGAGAGAATTTTACACACAAGCACTAATTGAATATCCATCTGGTAAGTCTTTAGCATTGATATCTAATTTCTTTCCACTGTGCGTGTAGCTGCTGAGACACCTCCGGGACTGTTTGTATAACACTGTTGCTGCAGGCCATGGAAAATTCTGTGCTCTGCTTTCCATACATGTTTGGTTACAGCTGGTTCTGGTTTGTGTGTTTTGGGGTTTTCCAATGCAATTAAAGTCTACTTCATATACACCAAATGGATCTGGCTCTTTCCGTTTCAACTAAAGGCTTTTAAATCAGCCTTTGGAAATGCTAGTATGCTGATTAAAAAGTAAAAAAGGGCCAGATAAACTGATGGAAACACAGAAAGACATAGGGAGCCTCAGTGCAATGTTTTCCCAAGTAGAGAAGTACCAGAAGAAAAGAAAAAATAGAAAGAAAGAAAAAGAAAAAAAAAAAAGTCATTTCTTTTCCATGGTCAAGGTTCTATTAGAAGCCATTGTGAGCGTGCATATTTTTGTTTCAAGGGTTTCACTGGAGAGAATAATTATTTCCCTTTTCTGTGGAAAGAACTCTCTCACCAGGAGCATGATGTATTCTGCCTGGACCTGACAGATCCATCCTATTCCTACTAGATCAATATGGGCCTCAGCCTTGTAGTCAGTCAGTGTGGCTTTTGTTCGATCTCAGTAATTCTCAGATTGACTACCCACAAATGCAGTGAGGAGGAGCCAATTATCCGCCTCAGCCACTGGCTTGTTATTGCCATACACAATTATTGGAAGAGAGGCGTGCAGCATAACCCCAGGGATGGCGCCACAAAGAGATGACTTTTTCATCATTACAGTCTCAATAAAATCACATAGTACTCCATCAGCTGGATTTTTAGATGAAAGTTTACATCAGTTTTCTGAAAATATGAACAAAATTCATGGCCACTGACAGAGAAAGGCTGTGCCCTTCATGTATGCAAACAAATGATTTATATTTAACTTTATTCTCTTGAATGCTGAGGCCATTGCTGACAGCAGGTGAATATTGCTCAAATGTATTGGCCCTTTCAATGCTATCTAAACAATACCTGCAAACATGATGATGGATGTGGGCTTGGGACACACGTGGTCCTGCTCTCTGACACACATGCCATCAGCACAAGCAAATGCTAAATAGTGTGCATTTCCAGCATGACTGGTGTCTCACGGATATCTTATCTTTGCACCAATAATATGATAACTATGTAACTGGCATTTAACTTACTTAATAGATTCTTAAATATATCAAATGAATATAAGAATAGGAAAACAAAAAACCCTTACAATGAAAAAAGAGCAATCCATCACTAGCAATTTTAAAGCATTTTTTCTGGATCTATTTATCTAAGACACAGTTGAATTAAAGATTGGGCTGTGACTCTTCCCATGGAAGGATCTAATGGAAGATGGAAGTAAAGAAAGGGAAACCTGGAAGGATGCTGTGAGTATTTCTGAAGAATTATATTTGAAGTCTTAAATATGATGTTAAGGAAAGTGTGAGTGTTGGGGGGGGGGGGAAGCATGAAGAAATGAGAATTCTAAAGTAGGATATCAGAGACCCATTAAGAATTGCACAAAGTAACTCTAGTTCTGAATAGGAGTATGTCAAACTCAGAGGTCATAGAGGTACTCCTCACCTGTTCATACCTGGTTTGGCTCTTCACTGCAGGAAATAAATGAATAAATAAATATGTAAAATATACTGTACCAATACAGAGAGGAAATGTTTTAACACAAGAAAAAAAACCACATTGCTGCATTTGCCTTTCCTGAAGCTTCCTCCCATCTCTTCCTGCTTGTCCAACTTGCTGGATCACTGAAGAAACAAAGAAAATATGTTAATTCTAAACATCTCACTTCTTTCATCATCTAGGCCTGATATAGGAAAATACCCACATTGGTCTTATGCAAAATCTAGCTGAAAACATAAGAAAATGAATTAATTTTTTTTAGGGGACTACACATTTAATTCTATGCAGCCCAGAGCTTCTTCAATTAACAAATATTTAGATGTTTGGTGGATTCCACTGGTAATTATTTTAAAAGTAAAGTTACATTTAATTTACATATTTTCTCAAAGAATAAATGATAGATGGGTTGGGACATTAAATATAGAAAAAAAATGGGGGGGGGGAATCCTGCATAAAAACAAACTGAAGAGAGAGAACAACTGGGCAATGTTGATAGATATAACTATTTAATTGTAAATGTCAAAAATTATCTCAATATCTTTCTTCAAATTGGAAAATATTTGTAAGATTTCTGATAAAAAACATTTCAAAATGTTTTGTACTCAAAATATAAAGAACTCGTCCAAGTACAAAAACAGAAAAAAAAAGAAAAAGGAAAATGGCCTGCACACACAAATGCACACACACATATATGCACAGATGCACACACACACATCCTCTTAACTCCTGATTAAAGAAATAAAATTTAGAAGGAAAAATCAATATGCCATCTGTTAGGCAATTTATTTCGTAAATTCCTAGATTCCAGCTGAGTTGGTAAAGGAGAACATCTTTGGGGACCATAGGTACCATCTCTCTGGGCAGCAATTTGGTCGTATCATAAAGGGCATTATATATGTGCATGCCTAATCAGATATAGGCACAAAGACTTCTGCAGCAGGACTTCAATGAGACAATTTTTTTAAAGTAGAAAACAGTCCAAATGTTCATGCCCAGGAATTTTTTTTTAAATAAAAAAAGATCAAAAATCCATTTAGAGGATGATATAATTATTAAAATTATTTTAAAATAACATTTAATTGAATAAAATTCTGATCATATACATCATATATGATATAACCTCAATGTTTCTAAAAGGGAAGATTTTTAACATTAGCATTGGACAAACCTTGGAGGTTATTGATAATAGACATACTTGCAAATTCACCTCTCCTTTGTTTACAGACAAGCCTAGCTTTATTTTCTTTCAGGCACTTAGAACCCTTAGAACTGTTCAATGAACTAATATAGTAGACCCTTGACACAGGTGACTAGTGAGACTTGAAATATGGTTATTGGGAATGAGATATGCTATTAAGTGCAAGGTTGGACAATTAAGTTTGCAAACTCATTCTAGAAAAAGTGTTACCTACCTCGTTGCTGAATATCACTATCCTACCTTCAAAGTACTCCCCTTGGCTATTTTGTATTCACTAGTTTCAAAGACTTAGTATATATTAATAAATCCACCATACCTCTTTAATAATTTTTAGTATTGGCTCGGTGCCTGTAGCTCAGTGGCTTGGAAGCCAGCCACATACACTGGACCTAGCAGGTTCAAATCCAGCCCTGGCCTGCCAAACAACAATGACAACGGTAACCAAAAAATAGCCCGGGCATTGTGGCGGGTGCCTGTAGTCTCAGCTACTTTGGAGGCTCAGACAAGAGAATCACTTAAGCCCAAGATCTTGAGGTTGCTGTGAGTTGTGACACCATGGCACTCTACCCAGGGTGAAATAGTGAGACTCTATCTCAAAAAAATAAAAAATAAATAAATAAATAAATAGATAATAAATAAATAAATAAATAAATAAATAAAAATAATTTTTAGTATTGACTATCTTAAAAGAACATTCTTCGTATAGGGAATTAAATAAAATATATTATTAAAATTAACTAGATCAATTTCTTTTTATTTCTTTTTTTCAGTGTGACTGCCAGAAAAGTGAAAGACATCTCTGTGGCTTCCACTGTGGAGATAGCCCTGTTAGAGGATAGGAGAATGACTTCTGCTGACCTTCTACCTCTATCCTGCACCATCTCCAAATTTTAGCATTCTTTTAAAAGTAGTTTTGGCATCAGTGCAGATTCTACAGCTTAAGAGGTAGTTACAGGGTATTGGGCAGGCCAGAATTTTAAAATTAAAACGACTTATGAGGAATTGTTATCCTTGACTTCAGTAATAGGAAATGTTATTTCATAAGGTTCCTCAAGAGAATGCCAAGCAGAAAATCCAGGAATAGAGCACAGTGCTGTTCACACCTCTACAGAGACCATCTCCACTAGGTTATTTTTATTAGTTTTTGCTCTTGATTACCTAAGCTGTCTGACGCTGGATAAGTCAGAAAGTCTTTGGGTCCAGGTAAATTTTTTTTTGTTTCTAAGAGGAATAAAAATTCCTCATCTATTAAAGCAATGACATTCACAGACTTGTAAAGCTTCGTTAAGAAATGAATGGGAATGTTGAAAGGGTACCTAGAACCAAGTTAAAAAAAATACTATGTGTCATCTATTAAAATCTGCAATTATAAGGACATATATAGGGGAAAAGCGAAAGGATTAAATAATCTGATCAAAGCTGAAGAATATGTTCTCTTCTCAGAGAGGTAGCCTTAGGAGAGTAGCTAGTAATCCTGGCTCTAAAACTGACCAGCTCAAAGGATTTCATCTTGGGCTAGTCATGTAAAGTCACTGAGTTTAATTTCTATTTTTGTACAATGGAGTAACGCAACTCACAAGGGAGTTGGAAGAATGAAGTGAATAAATGTCATAAAAATGCTTAAGATGGTGCCCTGGACAATTACATAGTTTAATAGTTGTTATTTACCATTGTTCCCTTTATGGGGAAGGTTACCAACAAATTCCCACACCTTTAGATAACAGAAACATTTGCAAACACCACATACTCGATTCCACAAGTGAAATTCTTCATGGGAGCTAAGGATCCTCATAGTATTTGTGAAAGCAGAAAGATCAGTAGCCTGGAGCTGTGCTTCTCAAGCTTTACAGTGTGCGATAAACGACCTCAGACCTTGTTAAGATGCAGACTCTGATT
Organism: Loris lydekkerianus; assembly: GCA_963574355.1. Classification (NCBI taxonomy): domain Eukaryota; kingdom Metazoa; phylum Chordata; class Mammalia; order Primates; family Lorisidae; genus Loris; species Loris lydekkerianus. The sequence goes on along the minus strand of CAUYPK010079633.1, from coordinate 9,619 downwards.
CAATAGTTCTGCAGTGGGGTCTAAATGAGATTCTACATATTTAATAAGCTCCCATGTGATGCCATTGCTGCTGTGTCTCCCACCAAGGACAGAGTACCAGGGCTGAGGCAATATTGTCTACTTTGACAGCAGGAGCAATTAAGGCGCAAGATCATAGAACAAGTAGCAGCGTAAGTGCATGAAACAACAGTCCTTTCTGTTCGTTTTTTCTTTTTTTTTTTTTTTTTTTTTTGTATTCTCTACTCTCACAGGGATAGATTAGTTCTTTCTCACCTAATTGAATTCATCTCGTTAAGGTCAGGTACTTCCCCTTCGCAGACATTATAATTCTGTAGCACAGACAATTTATGACATCTGCTCTGAGTTTCATGACAAATAGACACTGAAGAACAAGCAGGCCTTTCAAAATGTAGTTTACTAGAGCAAACCATTGTCCTACCACTGTATCACTATACTTGGAATGGTTTCTTCTTTATCAAAGGGTTTTTTTTGTTTGTTTGTTTGTTTTTATTACCACTTGTCCAGTTAAGAAAATTCCCTTTTAATGTTAGTAAGTAAAGAATTCTAATTAGGAAAAACTGTCAAAAGCTTTTCCTGCATCTGTGTGTTTTCTCCTTTAATCTTTTAATATGGAGGGTCGAACTTGCAGGTTTTTAAATGCTAAGTCCTTCTTGCATTCTCGGGAAAACCTAGACCTGGTCTCAATATATATACTGGGCTCAGCTTGCCAATTTTTTGATGGTCCTGTAAGGTATGATTTAAGTTTTGATGATAAGGTTACAAAAGCCTTGTGGAAGAATCTGAATATGTTCTCACAGTTTCTGTTCCCTGGAGGAGTTTGTACAGGATTACTTTCCTGAGAGTCACCTTTTCTGTCCTTTTTCCAACATAAGGATTTCTTCAATGCCTTAGAATATGCTGAAGTTCACAGACTTTTGCTACACTTTCCACTTATGCAGAACTTGTTTTCCTAATAAATTTTAGCTACTGCTATGTTTCAGGTACAGTAAAACTCTATGCCAGGGGTAAACATTATCTCCTGGACAGTGAGCACATGTGAGTGACTATTTAACAAGATATACTATTTGTATCATGTGTAGTTAATTATAATCATATAGAGTTTTAGTTCCCATTAATGCATCAATTTACTATTTGAAAATACATGAAGGCTTTATCTGCACCCTGTGGATGTTAAATGTTCACTTTCTGTCTTAATTGTATGATAGAAATCATAACAGACATAGAATCCTGGCATTCCAACGGAGCAGGGAACTCCATTGCTGTATGGAGAAATAGCTTTTTTGCTGAGCCTTCCATGTTTGCCATCATTTATTATGATAAAATGGAGTTTCTCACAGACTTTATGCTCCTTAATTATCTTATTTAGTCATCACAATCACTTTGGAAGACATTTATTTAATTCCCATTTTACATAAAATTGAACTTCACAATGGCAATCCCGGGGTCAGAGAGGATGAGTGAAGGTGGAATCAGGCTTCCACCGAAATCAGATGGCTGACTACAGCAACCAACTACTCTTTCCTGTGATTTCTTTTCTCTTATACTTTTAGTTCCTAAAACAGTGTAGACAGCTCTCTATTATTGTCCAAGAAGCTCAGGATTTCTATTTTGACCCAGATTCTTGGGGAAGTTGTAAACTGGAATTTTTAAAGTCTCTTATTTCTTCATTTTTATTGCTCAGCTTCACTGTTCATCATGTAATTGTTTCCAGATCACTATCTACATACAACAAATAAATAAATAGATCATTTAACGTCAGCATCGTCAGTGTGTTCATTCATTGATTCAAGCACTTGGTTATTTACTTAAACATTTCTACCAGACAAATTAATTCTTGGAGTTTAAATCTTACAGTCCTTCCCCTTTTATCATGCTTAAAATGTTGAAAGCTGAATAATACATTTCTAAGAAATGAAAAAACTACATATAAAATGATGGAAGGAGTAGCATTAGAGAACCAAAGAAATTTCAAGTCTATAAAACTCATTTAGAATATAAGCTTGATCAAAATGAACAAAGGTATTGGTTCTACCAAGAAAAATGTCTTTGAACACTGCAATATTTAACCTGCCTCCTCAGTAACATTTTTTTCTAATTTTAAACGTCATTGAATTTGTATTCCAGCCCATTTCCATACTATAAATGTCAGTCAACATAGGCTGATTATTCCTAAAAATGATTTAAAAAGAACCTTAACAACAGTAAAAGTCATGTCCGTATTTTCATTATGTATCTGAGCCTTTGGATTGTAAATATTCCCACTGAGCTAATATTTTAGAATTCAAGGTCAGATACAGGAGATTTTTTTTCCTTGCTAATTAGAAAATAGATTGCTCCATTTGAAATTATGTAGGTAGAAATTCTTCCCTGAGGAATTTATCTCTTTCAGATGTGTTTGATCATGTTCAATATTTTTTTAACTATATTATATTTGCTTTTCCCTTCTCACCTACCAAATATGATGCACAGAATGCTTAAGGACTTATTATTCTGACAGTAGTAATAAAGTTATATTAAAAATAATGTACTAGAAATTTTTCACCTGCATACAATTTTCCTTATTAGATTTGCTTGTTATTTCACTTGTCAAATTTCACATCTAATGCTCCCTCTGTATATTTATAAAAAATACTTTATTGTAGATGAGTCTAATCACTATGTAAATTAGGTAATTATTTGGTGAATATTAATATCCTTTTCCATACAAAATAAGACATATATTTTGGATCTCCTTTCCTTGCTTTTGGGGGGAATAGAGCAATTAAAATAGTTATTGAGCCTTTATTTGCATGTAAATGAGGCAAGTGAAGGAGCGTTTCAGTATATGCAAAAGTATATTTAATTTTCAATTTCAAATATATTTCTTATTGGTTAGACTACATTGTTTTTAATGCAATTTTCTTCTAACTTATTAGCGTCATGTGTTACAAAAAGCTTCTGGTAACTACTTGCTGATATTCATGGGCTTTTAATTTTGGGGGATTCTTTTGTGCCAAGACAAAATAAATCTTTAAAAGAGAGGAAAAATTATCATATTGGTATGATTAATGAATAGATGGCATAGAGTAGGTACTTAATATTGCAGTATATTGAATGGGTAGTTTGAATAGGTAAGAGAGTACCTTATTAGGGGATATGCTGATGATTCTTCCACCAAACAATCAGAAAAAAAACAGAACTGTTTCCAACGACAACAATAGATGTGCCCAGTGGGTAAATTGTGAGAAGTTAAAACAAAGACCCTTCTTGTAAAGATGAAAACTCATGTTGTTATTTCTATAAACACATGTTGTAGAGAGACAGCAAAAATATTCAGAACCCAAATATTACAACTAAAGAGAAATGAGGATATTTCTTCACATTTAAAGAAAATAGTTATTAAGGAAAGAAAAAATAAATACTAGTGTATTATTAAATTTCAGATGAATTGAGGACTGTTATACCTGAAAATTTAGTTAATGTACACATATTTAACATGGGTGTAATTGAGAAAAATTTTAAGCTTAGTATACTATCTAACTCGACAAGGTTGATGGTATCTATTTACAGCTGAACACATTTTGTGGCTTTGATATCAAAACTAGGTGGGACTTGAGATATTCTTTACCTTTTCTAGATTGAGACAAAAGAATAATAATTCTTAATAAAAAATTAAAATATGCTTCAAGTCATATTTTTTCTGCAAAATGGAGGCAGGCTGTGAGTAACCATCATTGTAATGACATTTATCAAAGAGGATAAGAAAAACTTCCAGAATCTTCAGTCCTCCTGACATCTTCTGTCCTCTCTGTTATCTTTGTATCATGCTAACCACTTTCTTTTGTTTATTTCTTCTTCCTCTTGCACCATTCCCTGGCTCCCCTCAGTGAATCAGATACTCTTCTCTGATTTCACTGCTTTGGCTCTCTGTGTAACCTTACTTCTGATTCTTCCCTTGATTTCAGCAGTACCTGAGTGTATATACAAAAATCTATCAGCTCATCACAGCCTTGGTAATAGCCCCTACTGTCTGTCTTTCCACCATGGCCTACAAGACAGGGCTGGATCTCAGCTCTGCCTGAAATACATGTCATGGTAAAGGGTAGAGCTCTGCCATCTTGTTTTTGTACATTACTGTTTGTGTTTAATCCCACCATGTGCAAATTGAGAGGAAAAGAGATCCTGGCATATTAATTAGGAGTATGGATTATTTAGCACAACAACAGGCTAATGGAATGGTTAGTCAAATGTCCACAGAGGAGATAGTCTGGTTTATTTAAAACATACAGCATTTTAATGCTTCTAACCCCTCTCAGGAAAGTTAGGTTCTTTATTACTAGTTATAATAATACCCTCTGCCACTCCCACTAGAACTTTTCAGGGTTGAAATTTCACAGTCTATTTTTTTTTTTTTCACAGTCTATTTTTAATTGCCATATTCATGTCTATATATCTCTATCACCTAATTCTTCCCAAAGGCAGAAATGGTGCCTCTTTTTGCCTCCTGCTGTATTACCAGAGTCTGGCATGTGGTAAAAGTTGAATGAGTTAATTAATAAATTGGGATTTAAAAACAATTCCATTGAAAGTTCAGTTCAACCACTTAATAGCTGTGTGATCCTAGCCAAGTCATATAACTACCTAGGTCTGTGTCTGGCTTGGCAAATTATTATGAAGGACAAAAAAAAAAATGCATATCCAAAAGTAATATATACAGATGTTAATCATCATTTTAATGACACGGTAATAATGCATAATGTACAGGTTGTCATGGAAGCAATCAAAGGCAGCTTATTTATTTTTGATTGTATCTTCCTTTTTTGTCACAATTTGAAGAAGCTACATTCACTGAACACATACTAGGCCTATTGCTGTAGAACGTGAGAAGGAAAGGTCACATTAGTGACAAAGCAACCACATTTCTTTCTTAGTATTTTACTGAAAGGTTGAGCATATTGATACTACTACTGTGGCTGGTATAAATAAAAAGTTACATCTCTGAGATGGGGATATTACCTCAGACCCAACTCAATAAGTCTACATTTGAGGATCTAATTATAGTGGAAGGACTAAGTGCAGGTTGTGACAATGTGCTTATTTGAAAAGGGCCAAGGATAGGAGGCTATTCCTTGAAGAAGGATTCCAAAACTCAGAACCTGGGGAGGAAAATAAGATACATGAAATTTGAAGGTAATGAAAATCTTTGAAACTGTTGTTAAGCTTTCCCCCCCAAACTTTTGAGCTTTCGAGTTTAATAAATATGCATGAAAATATCAGGGACCAGAAATAAAGGGTTGACCTGGGGCAATGTGGAGAATGGGGATGAAATAATAATGCTTCCTGAAACAATAAATGATGGCATAAACTAACAAATATGCATAGAAATGTTTTGGATTGAATAGCATTTCTTCAAAATTATTATGTTGAGCGAGGGGCAGTGGCTCATGCCTGTAATCTTAGCACTCTGGGAAGCTGAGGCAAGTGGATTACTTGAGCTCAGGCATTCAAGACCAGCCTGAGAAAGAACGAGATCCCATCTCTACTAAAAATAGAAAAAAGTCACCTAGGTGTGTGGTGGGTGCCTGTAGTCCCAGCCACTGGAGAGGCTGAGGCAAAAGGATTGCTTGAGCCCAGGTGTTTGAGGTTCCTTTGAGCTGTGATGCCAGATCACTCTACCTAGGGCAAAAGAGTGAGATTCTTCTCAAAAAACAAAGAAAACAAAAAAACAAAAAAAAAAAAAAGAAAGAAAGAAAAAATTCTTATGTTAAAGTCCTACCCACACTACTTCAGTATGTGACTATATTTATACAGTGGCCCTTTAATAAGGCAATTAAGATTAAATGAAGTCATAAGGGTGAGACCCTAATCCAACAGAACTGGTGTCTTTATAAGAAGAGAAACCAGTTCTGTCTTCTCTTCTACCCACGCACAGAAAAGAGACCATGTGAGCAAAAAGCTTATAAGCCAGAAAGGGAGGCTAACCAGAAAACAACCCTAATAGCACATTGATCTTGGACTTCGAGCCTGCAGAACTTGAGAAAACAAATTTCTATTGTTTAAAGCACTCAGTCTGGTAGAATCTGGTTATGGCAACCATAGATGACTAATATGTGAAAATACAATTTAATTTGATTTAATTTTTCCAGGGTTAAAGAAGAAAAATTTGACTCATGATGGTTTGACTTAGATGTTTTTGACGTTATCATGGTGTGAAAACAATGCAATAATAATAAAATAATAATAATAAAATATAGAGAGCAAAGACAATCTCTGCTGTTTCCTCTTGTTTTCCACTGATTTTACAAACAGCTCAAGTTTTTCAAAAAGTCTTTAGTGGTAACCTCCAAACTGCTGAATTGGTAATCCACAGATTGCAGTTCTAAATTAGGCTTTAACACAATCTGTAAGGTCAAGGTCATACCACTTACCTTGATGGGTCTCAGTTCCTTTATTTTGGGAGTAGTTGGATTAGACCAACATTGCCAATGTGTGAATGAATTTTATAACAACCACCACAACAAAAATCCATGATGAATTATATTTGCAAATATTACAGAACTTTTTCTCAGAGTATTTATATGTTAATGTGCTTTATAAACCTGTAAAAAGAGGCTACAGCATGTACTATTTCTCAAAGTTGCTTTACCATGCACACTACTATGATTTGTTTGGAGTCCCAAATGGCAAGGTCCTTTGGCCATGAGGTATTAGGGCCACATAAAGAGATCTCTTCCTGGATTTTTGGCTGTTCATCCACTACAAATGAAGAATAATAAAAAATCTTTCAGGATATTGATATCACAGAAAAAGATATTTTAAGAAAACACAACATGTTGTGTGTAATCTATCTTACGGGTTATTATCTGTTATTTCCTTTCCCTAGGAAAGTGTGTTTTGAGGAACTCAATATACTAGGTGTACCCATGTAAAAAAATACCATTCCTGATATTTTTTTCTGTTAGCTACTAGAACAATCCCTATTTCAATACATTAGTTTTCAATATTTTTCTTTTATGAACATACAATATGTGTCTTAGTCCCATTAAGCTGCTATAACAAAATTATATACTGGGTATCTTATAAATAGCATAAATTGATTTCTTATAGTTTTGGAGAGGCTGTGAAATCCAAGATCAAGGTGACAACAGATTCAGTGTTTGGTAAAGGCTTGATGCTCTCTGGTTCATAGATGACTCCTTCTAATTGTGTCGTCACATGATGGAAAAAGGCAAGAAAGCTCCCCCGGGGTTTCATTTATAAAAGCGCTAATTTTCGTCCATGAGAGTCCACTCTTATGACCTAATCATATCCCAAAGACCCCACCTCCTAACACCATCACATTGGAGGTTATGTTATAATATATGAATTTTGGGGAGATATAAACATTCAGATCATTGCAATGTGCTTTTTGATTTGTTTTGTTTTGTTTTGTTGTTATTCTTTAGCATGGAACAGTGAAATATAAAGAAATGCTGGCCAAGGGTGGGCAAACAATTATTTATAAATAGGAATTCATCCTGATTATCTCAGAGACAGTTGTGGCACAGTCACAATTCCTAAGCATTCTGAACAAAGTTCTACTTGGGGAATAATTACTGACTGTGTCATCATTCTCATCCTGGAAGTATTTAATGCAGCAGTCAATTACTTTTTTAGGATTGGTGCTGTGCAGTATAATATAATAATCCACTTCATTTAAACTGCATTGAATGATACACAATTTACTAGGTTTTCTTATACTTCCTTTTCTTAACCTTAGTAGAAACTGCCTCAGATGGTCTCATTGACCATCAATCATAAATCAGCCCTTTATTGGTGAAGAGGTGAGATGGGTTAACAATGGATTTACTTGTAAATTGAGAAGAGATAAATCTTTGTTCCCTGAAGGGTAACAGTGTATTTATAGATTGGAAGGCAGTATCACTTTTCAAAACGCATTTTATAGGAAGGTAAAGTTTTCAAGACCTGGGTGTTTACGATCTCTGAAACTTGTGTATCTGTGGAATTGTTGTAAAATACGCTAATAAAATAAAATAGGATATTGCTTTATATTTGCCTGCATTACTATGTGAAATATTTGTACAGGTAGAATAGAGGCTCTGGAAAGTAAGCTCATAGTTAAAATTGAATTCTTTTGGGAAATCTGCCACTTTTATTTACAGATCTAACTTAGCAGATACAAATTACTAAAAGAAAAAATATTGCAAATATATTTAGTGTCATTCTACAATCAAGGTCCCTGAATGATCTGTAAGCATTTCCATTTCATAAACCTGACTGGAAATCATTATTGTCTTGAATATGTGGAATTAATCTCCTCATCAGCAATAACATAAAACTACTTACAGGATAAAAGAAATATTCAATTGGCCCAGTCTTTAACTGGGTTATGATGACATTACAACACATTGAAATATTCTTCTTGACTACAAAATAATATAATAATTATTTTAGAGATTTGCTGCATAAAAAAATAAAGTTGTCATACAAAATTGTGGTAGAGACTTCACAATAATATTCAAAACTGAATTAGATTTTTAAAAAAAATATGGAAAGTTTCTTTTAATAAAAGTCAGTCCCTTTAAACATTTTTAAAGAACTGACTAAATCAGCTTGAGGATTCTAAGCTACTTCCATTGCATCTTAGTAAGCTCCATGGATTCTCTAAGCTATTTCTGTTCTATTATGAAGCACTCAAACAAATAAAAACAACGTTGGTAGCACATTAAGAATTTGAAAATTGACAAAATGTAATACCTAGTGCGCTCTGCACAGATATGCTGCACTGTGTCACTTACGCAAGTACTAAAGAGAGGAGGTGTGACATTGGGTGGAAGGTGACAACATGATGCATGCTGCCAAATCTCTGGAATGCCTAATCCACACCTCAAACTCCAGTCCTCTAGAGCTGATCTGATCTGCGTTCCCCTAAACCTGCTCCACCCAGAGTCTTTCCAGCTCAGTTGACGGCAGCGCCAGCTTTCCAGTTGCTAGGGCCAAACATCTTAAAACTGTTCTTAACTTGGATTTTCCTGTAATATTATATATCCAATGTGTCAGCAAATTCTGCTTCACCTTTAGAATAGAACCATAATGTAACACATCATTGTCTCCTATCTTAACTCTTCTACTAACTTTTTCCCAGGCTCTTTGCATTCCTCCTCTACCCCACAAATGGAGCAATCCTTTCAATATAATGGTTTGAAAGATTTTTTATAATGTCCAAGTCAGATCTTATCTCTCCTCTGCTTAAATTCCTCCAGTGACTCCCTGTCACACTCAAAAGTAGAAGCTAATGACCACGCCAATGAACCTCCTTATCTCTGACGTCATGGAATGCTACTCTCTACCCATTCTCCAAGGTCCAGTCACCATGAGGTTCTTATTCTGTGTCCTGTGCTTTCTGGTGTTGAGGCTTTTTATCAATTCTTTCCTTCTCCCTGTAATATCCATGGTTAAATGGTTAAATCCTTCACTCTTTGCTCAACTTTGCTCAACATTACCTTCTTAATGTGGTTCAAGCTGATAATCACATTTTAAAGACAATATAAGCAAATGGATTAACAAGCTGTGAGATGGAATACTATTCAGCCATTAAAAAGATGGAGAGTTTACATCT